>OY282644.1:105404014-105616514 GCA_958299015.1 Tetanocera ferruginea
ATATGAATATGAATATGAATATGAATATGAATATGAATATGAATATGAATATGAATATGAATATGAATATGAATATGAATATTGAATATGAATATGAATATAATATGAATATGAATATGAATATGAATATGAATATGAATATGAATATGAATATGAATATATGAATATGAATATGAATATGAATATGAATATGAATATGAATATGAATATGAATATGAATATGAATATGAATATGAATATGAATTATGAATATGAATATGAATATTGAATTTGAATATGATATGAATTATGAATAATGAATATGAATATGAATATGAATATGAATATGAATATGAATATGAATATGAATATGAATATGAATATGAAATGAATATGAATATGAATATGAATATGAATATGAATATGAATATGAATATGAATATGAATATGAATATGAATATGAATATGAATATGAATATGAATATGAATATGAATATGAATATGAATATGAATATGAATATGAATATGAATATGAATATGAATATGAATATGAATATGAATATGAATATGAATATGAATATGAATATGAATATGAATATGAATATGAATATGAATATGAATATGAATATGAATATGAATATGAATATGAATATGAATATGAATATGAATATGAATATGAATATGAATATGAATATGAATATGAATATGAATATGAATATGAATATGAATATGAATATGAATATGAATATGAATATGAAATATGAATATGAATATGAATATGAATATGAATATGAATATGATATGAATATGAATTGAATATGAATATGAATATGAATATGAATATGAATATGAATATGAATATGAATATGAATATGAATATGAATATGAATATGAATATGAATATGAATATGAATTATGAATATGAATATGAATATGAATATGAATATGAATATGAATATGAATATGAATATGAATATGAATATGAATATGAATATGAATATGAATATGAATATGAATATGAATATGAATATGAATATGAATATGAATATGAATATGATATGAATATGAATATGAATATGAATATGAATATGAATATGAATATGAATATGAATATGAATAATAGATGATGAATATGAATATGAATATGAATATGAATATGAATATGAATATGAATATGAATATGAATATGAATATGAATATGAATATGAATATGAATATGAATATGAATATGAATATGAATATGAATATGAATATGAATATGAATATGAATATGAATATGAATATGAATATGAATATGAATATGAATATGAATATGAATATGAATATGAATATGAATATGAATATGAATATGAATAGAATATGAATATGAATATGCATATGAATATGAATATGAATATGAATATGAATATGAATATGAATATGAATATGAATATGAATATGAATATGAATATGAATATGAATATGAATATGAATATGAATATGAATATGAATATGATATGAATATGAATATGAATATGAATTATGAATATGAATATGAATATGAATATGAATATGAATAGAATATGAATATGAATATGAATATGAATATGAATATGAATATGAATATGAATATGAATATGAATATGAATAAGAATATGAATATGAATATGAATATGAATATGAATATGAATATGAATATGAATATGATATGAATTATGAATATGAATATGAATATGAATATGAATATGAATATGAATATGAATATTAATATGAATATGAATATGAATATGAATATGAATATGAATATGAATATGAATATGAATATGAATATGAATATGAATATGAATATGAATATGAATATGAATATGATATGAAATGAATATGAATATGAATATGAATATGAATATGAATATGAATATGAATATGAATATGAATATGAATATGAATATGAATATGAATATGAATATGAATATGAATATGAATATGAATATGAATATGAATATATGAATATGAATATGAATATGAATATGAATATGAATATGATATGAATGATATGAATATGAATATGAA
Organism: Tetanocera ferruginea; assembly: GCA_958299015.1. NCBI lineage: Eukaryota > Metazoa > Arthropoda > Insecta > Diptera > Sciomyzidae > Tetanocera > Tetanocera ferruginea. The sequence continues at coordinate 105,406,043 of OY282644.1, forward strand.
TATGATATGAATATGAATATGAATATGAATATGAATATGAATATGAATATGAATATGAATATGAATATGAATATGAATAATATGAATATGAATATGAATATGAATATGAATATGAATATGAATATGAATATGCATATGAATATGAATATGAATATGAATATGAATATGAATATGAATATGAATATGAATATGAATATGAATATGAATATGAATATGAATATGAATATGAATATGAATATGAATATGAATATGAATATGAATATGAATATGAATATGAATATGAATATGAATATGAATATGAATATGAATATGAATATGAATATGAATATGAATATGAATATGAATATGAATATGAATATGAATATGAATATGAATATGAATATGAATATGAATATGAATATGAATATGAATATGAATATGAATATGAATATGAATATGAATATGAATATGAATATGAATATGAATATGAATATGAATATGAATATGAATATGAATATGAATATGAATATGAATATGAATATGAATATGAATATGAATATGAATATGAATATGAATATGAATATGAATATGAATATGAATATGAATATGAATATGAATATGAATATGAATATGAATATGAATATGAATATGAATATGAATATGAATATGAATATGAATATGAATATGAATATGAATATGAATATGAATATGAATATGAATATGAATATGAATATGAATATGAATATGAATATGAATATGAATATGAATATGAATATGAATATGAATATGAATATGAATATGAATATGAATATGAATATGAATATGAATATGAATATGAATATGAATATGAATATGAATATGAATATGAATATGAATATGAATATGAATATGAATATGAATATGAATATGAATATGAATATGAATATGAATATGAATATGAATATGAATATGAATATGAATATGAATATGAATATGAATATGAATATGAATATGAATATGAATATGAATATGAATATGAATATGAATATGAATATGAATATGAATATGAATATGAATATGAATATGAATATGAATATGAATATGAATATGAATATGAATATGAATATGAATATGAATATGAATATGAATATGAATATGAATATGAATATGAATATGAATATGAATATGAATATGAATATGAATATGAATATGAATATGAATATGAATATGAATATGAATATGAATATGAATATGAATATGAATATGAATATGAATATGAATATGAATATGAATATGAATATGAATATGAATATGAATATGAATATGAATATGAATATGAATATGAATATGAATATGAATATGAATATGAATATGAATATGAATATGAATATGAATATGAATATGAATATGAATATGAATATGAATATGAATATGAATATGAATATGAATATGAATATGAATATGAATATGAATATGAATATGAATATGAATATGAATATGAATATGAATATGAATATGAATATGAATATGAATATGAATATGAATATGAATATGAATATGAATATGAATATGAATATGAATATGAATATGAATATGAATATGAATATGAATATGAATATGAATATGAATATGAATATGAATATGAATATGAATATGAATATGAATATGAATATGAATATGAATATGAATATGAATATGAATATGAATATGAATATGAATATGAATATGAATATGAATATGAATATGAATATGAATATGAATATGAATATGAATATGAATATGAATATGAATATGAATATGAATATGAATATGAATATGAATATGAATATGAATATGAATATGAATATGAATATGAATATGAATATGAATATGAATATGAATATGAATATGAATATGAATATGAATATGAATATGAATATGAATATGAATATGAATATGAATATGAATATGAATATGAATATGAATATGAATATGAATATGAATATGAATATGAATATGAATATGAATATGAATATGAATATGAATATGAATATGAATATGAATATGAATATGAATATGAATATGAATATGAATATGAATATGAATATGAATATGAATATGAATATGAATATGAATATGAATATGAATATGAATATGAATATGAATATGAATATGAATATGAATATGAATATGAATATGAATATGAATATGAATATGAATATGAATATGAATATGAATATGAATATGAATATGAATATGAATATGAATATGAATATGAATATGAATATGAATATGAATATGAATATGAATATGAATATGAATATGAATATGAATATGAATATGAATATGAATATGAATATGATTAAGATTTAAATGATTTAATGATTGAATATGATTTAAAGATTTAAAGATTTAAAGATTTAAAGATTTAAAGATTTAAAGATTTAAGATTTAAAGATTTAAAGATTTAAAGATTTAAAGATTTAAAGATTTAAAGATTTAAAGATTTAAAGATTTAAAGATTTAAAGATTTAAAGATTTAAAGATTTAAAGATTTAAAGATTTAAAGATTTAAAGATTTAAAGATTTAAAGATTTAAAGATTTAAAGATTTAAAGATTTAAAGATTTAAAGATTTAAAGATTTAAAGATTTAAAGATTTAAAGATTTAAAGATTTAAAGATTTAAAGATTTAAAGATTTAAAGATTTAAAGATTTAAAGATTTAAAGATTTAAAGATTTAAAGATTTAAAGATTTAAAGATTTAAAGATTTAAAGATTTAAAGATTTAAAGATTTAAAGATTTAAAGATTTAAAGATTTAAAGATTTAAAGATTTAAAGATTTAAAGATTTAAAGATTTAAAGATTTAAAGATTTAAAGATTTAAAGATTTAAAGATTTAAAGATTTAAAGATTTAAAGATTTAAAGATTTAAAGATTTAAAGATTTAAAGATTTAAAGATTTAAAGATTTAAAGATTTAAAGATTTAAAGATTTAAAGATTTAAAGATTTAAAGATTTAAAGATTTAAAGATTTAAAGATTTAAAGATTTAAAGATTTAAAGATTTAAAGATTTAAAGATTTAAAGATTTAAAGATTTAAAGATTTAAAGATTTAAAGATTTAAAGATTTAAAGATTTAAAGATTTAAAGATTTAAAGATTTAAAGATTTAAAGATTTAAAGATTTAAAGATTTAAAGATTTAAAGATTTAAAGATTTAAAGATTTAAAGATTTAAAGATTTAAAGATTTAAAGATTTAAAGATTTAAAGATTTAAAGATTTAAAGATTTAAAGATTTAAAGATTTAAAGATTTAAAGATTTAAAGATTTAAAGATTTAAAGATTTAAAGATTTAAAGATTTAAAGATTTAAAGATTTAAAGATTTAAAGATTTAAAGATTTAAAGATTTAAAGATTTAAAGATTTAAAGATTTAAAGATTTAAAGATTTAAAGATTTAAAGATTTAAAGATTTAAAGATTTAAAGATTTAAAGATTTAAAGATTTAAAGATTTAAAGATTTAAAGATTTAAAGATTTAAAGATTTAAAGATTTAAAGATTTAAAGATTTAAAGATTTAAAGATTTAAAGATTTAAAGATTTAAAGATTTAAAGATTTAAAGATTTAAAGATTTAAAGATTTAAAGATTTAAAGATTTAAAGATTTAAAGATTTAAAGATTTAAAGATTTAAAGATTTAAAGATTTAAAGATTTAAAGATTTAAAGATTTAAAGATTTAAAGATTTAAAGATTTAAAGATTTAAAGATTTAAAGATTTAAAGATTTAAAGATTTAAAGATTTAAAGATTTAAAGATTTAAAGATTTAAAGATTTAAAGATTTAAAGATTTAAAGATTTAAAGATTTAAAGATTTAAAGATTTAAAGATTTAAAGATTTAAAGATTTAAAGATTTAAAGATTTAAAGATTTAAAGATTTAAAGATTTAAAGATTTAAAGATTTAAAGATTTAAAGATTTAAAGATTTAAAGATTTAAAGATTTAAAGATTTAAAGATTTAAAGATTTAAAGATTTAAAGATTTAAAGATTTAAAGATTTAAAGATTTAAAGATTTAAAGATTTAAAGATTTAAAGATTTAAAGATTTAAAGATTTAAAGATTTAAAGATTTAAAGATTTAAAGATTTAAAGATTTAAAGATTTAAAGATTTAAAGATTTAAAGATTTAAAGATTTAAAGATTTAAAGATTTAAAGATTTAAAGATTTAAAGATTTAAAGATTTAAAGATTTAAAGATTTAAAGATTTAAAGATTTAAAGATTTAAAGATTTAAAGATTTAAAGATTTAAAGATTTAAAGATTTAAAGATTTAAAGATTTAAAGATTTAAAGATTTAAAGATTTAAAGATTTAAAGATTTAAAGATTTAAAGATTTAAAGATTTAAAGATTTAAAGATTTAAAGATTTAAAGATTTAAAGATTTAAAGATTTAAAGATTTAAAGATTTAAAGATTTAAAGATTTAAAGATTTAAAGATTTAAAGATTTAAAGATTTAAAGATTTAAAGATTTAAAGATTTAAAGATTTAAAGATTTAAAGATTTAAAGATTTAAAGATTTAAAGATTTAAAGATTTAAAGATTTAAAGATTTAAAGATTTAAAGATTTAAAGATTTAAAGATTTAAAGATTTAAAGATTTAAAGATTTAAAGATTTAAAGATTTAAAGATTTAAAGATTTAAAGATTTAAAGATTTAAAGATTTAAAGATTTAAAGATTTAAAGATTTAAAGATTTAAAGATTTAAAGATTTAAAGATTTAAAGATTTAAAGATTTAAAGATTTAAAGATTTAAAGATTTAAAGATTTAAAGATTTAAAGATTTAAAGATTTAAAGATTTAAAGATTTAAAGATTTAAAGATTTAAAGATTTAAAGATTTAAAGATTTAAAGATTTAAAGATTTAAAGATTTAAAGATTTAAAGATTTAAAGATTTAAAGATTTTAAGATTTAAAGATTTAAAGATTTAAAGATTTAAAGATTTAAAGATTTAAAGATTTAAAGATTTAAAGATTTTAAGATTTAAAGATTTAAAGATTTAAAGATTTAAAGATTTAAAGATTTAAAGATTTTAAAGATTTTAAGATTTAAAGATTTAAAGATTTAAAGATTTAAAGATTTAAAGATTTAAAGATTTAAAGATTTAAAGATTTAAAGATTTAAAGATTTAAAGATTTAAAGATTTAAAGATTTAAAGATTTAAAGATTTAAAGATTTAAAGATTTAAAGATTTAAAGATTTAAAGATTTAAAGATTTAAAGATTTAAAGATTTAAAGATTTAAAGATTTAAAGATTTAAAGATTTAAAGATTTAAAGATTTAATGATTTAAAGATTTAATGATATAAAGACTTAAAAATTTAGAGATTTAAAGATTTAATAATTAAAGATTTCAAGATTTTTTAGATTTGAATGCTCCAATATTCAAAAATTTGAAAATCGTAAGATTTGAAGATTCCAAGATTTGTATTTTAAAAGAACTATAGACTCAAAGATTGAACAATGCAACATTTAAAAGGAATTATGTACGAGAATAATGATGAAGGATGACGACACTAAATTAAAGATATTAGATAAAAGAGAAAACGTGAGAGATTTAAAGGAAACATAGTAAGAAACATGAAAGATGTTAGAACAAATATTAAACTTCAAAATGGGAGAAAATAAGTTTGATAGGCAGGAGATGAACGATGTTGTGACACTTGAAAAAGTTATTCCTTGTAATATGGTAAAAAATAATTAAGAAAGACTCATTAGCTTATTATAAACCATTACTTTCATTATTTCTTCAAAAATAAGTATGACATGCTTACTAAATTAAATTCCCTATTCGTTAATTTAATCGCCCGCGATGTTTCTGCCATTGCGCAACACCACTGATCAACACCGCCCAATCAAGTCATAACCATTTGTTATTTATTGCATTTAATATCTCCTAATTAACACCATTATCCACAATTGAAAGATTTTTCATTAAAACTAAAATTAAACACTTCCAAAGAAGTGCCAAAGTCCCGCGCCTCAATCAAGTCAACTACCAAGCAACGCATAGAACCAGAACCACCAGCTAGCGATCGTGTTGCTGATGACGTTGACGACAACAATGACGATGATATTGATGTGGACTGCCATATATGGAGCATAAGAAACCACTGGGGTTGGGCCATCGTCTGGGGAAGCGTAGGAACTACCAAGAACCACACAATGCGTTAACAAACAAACATATGTGAAAATTAATAAAGCGATTCGTAAAGCGATTCGTAATCGATGAAAACGCAGTTAAAACAAACAAATGGTTCTGCTTAATGGTTCCAATTCAGTAGTTTTGACAGAGTTTACTTAAGCAGGGTGTGTTGCAATTCAACAGCGAATACAATTCACAGAAAAAAAAAACTTCTAGCATTCTTGTAACTAAACTACAAGGCGTAACGGCAAGATGCATGCCGACGTCAGCAATTCTTCATGGACGATTAACTGTTGGAAAAATAAACAAACACAATGTCGATCGATGGCTGTTTATATAGAGTTGCAAGTTCGATGAGGCCGACGAAGACGACGACAACAACTACCAAGACGTTGTTCAAACAGATGAAGAAGAAGTCATTAAAAACGCCAAGCAATCGATGTCTGCTGCAATCGTTTGACCTGATCACCAGTGCGATCAGAATCAAAATATCAATAGTGCGATCAGCAAGCAGCGAAGATCAAATAGTGTCTACAACAAAGTCAACGATGACGGCAACGACAACGATGACGACGACGAAGGGTTTCCTGTGATAGTTTGGCTGCGCTTTAGAAAGGTGCTGAATGTTCGGCGTAGAAGTACCGCGACATGCAGTCCATTTGACAATGCCGTGTGACAAGCCAATGAATGCGCGATGATTAATCGTAGATCGAGTGAACGCGATTGAATTTTCTTGTCGCTGAGGTGGGGAAAATGTGCGATTTAATTGCTTTCGAAAAGTTCAGAGCGGAGACATATTCTTTTAATGTGTCTGTCTTTAAGGCCATTAATGCCGGAAGCCATATACAAAAAAACTGTCAGAGGCATTTAAAAAAAACAAAAAAAAAAACACACACGAAAAATTTGGAAAAGCAGCTAAAGAACCTAAATTAAACTAAGCCATGATCTTGACAATAAAGCAGTCTTGGCGGCTGCTTGCAAGCCAGGTTATCAGAAATCAATCAGTGAAACTGTATTTCTTCCATTTTCCGCTTCAGATGAGAAACAGATATCAAGTTTGGCTTTTTGACAGTCGTTGTATGTAGCACATACCTTTGAATCACATTCATACACACACACACACATTCAATCGTATCTGCTGTTGACATCAGTTGATGTCAAGAAAGAGGTTGTGGTGCTGCTGTTAAAGGTTCTACATGCAGCAATGCACCAGAAATAGAACGAACACCTACGCTGTTGATCTAATCTGTATAGCAGAGCGCAAGACAATTAAATAGAATGTATGAGAAATAGTGATCGATACGAATATAAAGTAGCGATTGAATCGTGTGGTTCACATAGGCCAAAAGAGTGACGTATGGCGTTAAGACTTTTTTGGGGTTGTTTTTAAAGCCTAAGGTTGTTAATGAAACACATCCCGTTCACTTGAGATTATTTGGAAAAGAAATCACAAACAAATAATTTCAAATCTAGGATTTCATAACTGAGGAAATGATCGGATTTAATTATTTATTTATTTTTAAAGCCAAGGTGTAAAATTGAAGTATAATTGGTTAAACAGTAAGCCTGATCATTTGTACGATGTCGGGTCAATAAGTTCAATGTGGATTATACATCACATCCCAAGAAACGGTCACCATGACTTTATTGGGTAACAAACCCACACTAGCCATTGACGCAAATTGGACCAAAGATCTTTGGAGGGATTTTCCTCTTGAATACTCTCAAAGTTCTTATATCAGATTTGCAAGACGTACTGTTCCACTTTGTACTGGATATTTGAAGACGGGCATGAATTACTGTCTGCTGAGCTTTAAGTTACTCTTGACGGCCAAAGTTGTTCTTCGTCTGATTTCAATAATAATATTTTTGGAGGACTTTTGGCTAGATCCCAGGTAAATGAAATTCTTAACAACCTCAAAGAAGGTGTTGTCAACAGATCGGATGGGATATTCTCTATCATTAGATTAAAAAAATACACGTCCAGGAATCACTTTGAGTAAAACCTCGTTTGGTATTGAATGCGGGGGAGAGGTAAGTCTTGATTTTTTACTGTCCCAATACTTGTCGAAACCTTAGTCCACATTCTAATACTAATCCGTGTCAAAGTCCTTTTTTTTATATTTGTTCCAATAAATACCAAATTTCTTGCACTACTTAGAGTTCTTAATGCAGTCTTTGGTCTAAATAACTCTAACCTTTATTCTTGTTTTGATTTTGATATTAATGTTGATGTTGATGTTGATGTTGATGTTGATGTTGATGTTGATGTTGATGTTGATGTTGATGTTGATGTTGATGTTGATGTTGATGTTGATGTTGATGTTGATGTTGATGTTGATGTTGATGTTGATGTTGATGTTGATGTTGATGTTGATGTTGATGTTGATGTTGATGTTGATGTTGATGTTGATGTTGATGTTGATGTTGATGTTGATGTTGATGTTGATGTTGATGTTGATGTTGATGTTGATGTTGATGTTGATGTTGATGTTGATGTTGATGTTGATGTTGATGTTGATGTTGATGTTGATGTTGATGTTGATGTTGATGTTGATGTTGATGTTGATGTTGATGTTGATGTTGATGTTGATGTTGATGTTGATGTTGATGTTGATGTTGATGTTGATGTTGATGTTGATGTTGATGTTGATGTTGATGTTGATGTTGATGTTGATGTTGATGTTGATGTTGATGTTGATGTTGATGTTGATGTTGATGTTGATGTTGATGTTGATGTTGATGTTGATGTTGATGTTGATGTTGATGTTGATGTTGATGTTGATGTTGATGTTGATGTTGATGTTGATGTTGATGTTGATGTTGATGTTGATGTTGATGTTGATGTTGATGTTGATGTTGATGTTGATGTTGATGTTGATGTTGATGTTGATGTTGATGTTGATGTTGATGTTGATGTTGATGTTGATGTTGATGTTGATGTTGATGTTGATGTTGATGTTGATGTTGATGTTGATGTTGATGTTGATGTTGATGTTGATGTTGATGTTGATGTTGATGTTGATGTTGATGTTGATGTTGATGTTGATGTTGATGTTGATGTTGATGTCGATGTTGTAGTTGATGTTAATGTTAATGTTAATGGTGATGGTTTAAATATTGATGTTGATGACCATTTCCATTTTTACTTTTGATTTTAATTTTTATTTTTATTTTTACTTTTGATTTTAATTTTTATTTTTATTTTAATTTTTATTTTTATTTTTATTTTTATTTTTATTTTTATTTTTATTTTTATTTTTATTTTTATTTTTATTTTTATTTTTATTTTTATTTTTATTTTTATTTTTATTTTTATTTTTATTTTTATTTTTATTTTTATTTTTATTTTTATTTTTATTTTTATTTTTATTTTTATTTTTATTTTTATTTTTATTTTTATTTTTATTTTTATTTTTATTTTTATTTTTATTTTTATTTTTATTTTTATTTTTATTTTTATTTTTATTTTTATTTTTATTTTTATTTTTATTTTTATTTTTATTTTTATTTTTATTTTTATTTTTATTTTTATTTTTATTTTTATTTTTATTTTTATTTTTATTTTATTTTTATTTTTATTTTTATTTTTATTTTTATTTTTATTTTTATTTTTATTTTTATTTTTATTTTTATTTTTATTTTTATTTTTATTTTTATTTTTATTTTTATTTTTATTTTTATTTTTATTTTTATTTTTATTTTTATTTTTATTTTTATTTTTATTTTTATTTTGATTTTGATTTTGATTTTGATTTTGATTTTGATTTTGATTTTGATTTTGATTTTGATTTTGATTTTGATTTTGATTTTGATTTTGATTTTGATTTTGATTTTGATTTTGATTTTGATTTTGATTTTGATTTTGATTTTGATTTTGATTTTGATTTTGATTTTGATTTTGATTTTGATTTTGATTTTGATTTTGATTTTGATTTTGATTTTGATTTTGATTTTGATTTTGATTTTGATTTTGATTTTGATTTTGATTTTGATTTTGATTTTGATTTTGATTTTGATTTTGATTTTGATTTTGATTTTGATTTTGATTTTGATTTTGATTTTGATTTTGATTTTGATTTTGATTTTGATTTTGATTTTGATTTTGATTTTGATTTTGATTTTGATTTTGATTTTGATTTTGATTTTGATTTTGATTTTGATTTTGATTTTGATTTTTATTTTGATTTTGATTTTGATTTTGATTTTGATTTTTATTTTGATTTTGATTTTGATTTTGATTTTGATTTTGATTTTGATTTTGATTTTGATTTTGATTTTGATTTTGATTTTGATTTTGATTTTGATTTTGATTTTGATTTTGATTTTGATTTTGATTTTGATTTTGATTTTGATTTTGATTTTGATTTTGATTTTGATTTTGATTTTGATTTTGATTTTGATTTTGATTTTGATTTTGATTTTGATTTTGATTTTGATTTTGATTTTGATTTTGATTTTGATTTTGATTTTGATTTTGATTTTGATTTTGATTTTGATTTTGATTTTGATTTTGATTTTGATTTTGATTTTGATTTTGATTTTGATTTTGATTTTGATTTTGATTTTGATTTTGATTTTGATTTTGATTTTGATTTTGATTTTGATTTTGATTTTGATTTTGATTTCGATTTTGATTTCGATTTCGATTTTGTTTTTGGTTCTTATTTTTATCTTGATTTCGATTGATCTACGAGGATGGTAACAGGAATCTCGAGACAGAAATCTACGGATGTCGCATGTTCTGATCATTAAAGTAAATTTTTGTGTTAGTTTTAATTCCATGGATTTAAAGTATGTTCTTATATTGCTACAGAAACCAAATAATTGCAAAGTAAACTTTCTTCAAAGTTTTATAGTTTTTATGGTGCTATAGATATATTTTATAGATATAGATATATTTTGTCTAAAGAAATGAGATAATGGCTACATTCCCTGAAACCAGTAGACTGCTCTTTTTCATGAGTAAAAAATTTCTTGAAGAATTCGAATTTCTAATTAAAAATGTATCTGAATCATGAACAATTTCAAGGAACAACTAATTAAATTACCCAAACAAGCATTTAAGTTACATCTAAGGAAATGCAGGAATTTAGAAAATGTTTCTCTACACTCAGAAAAAAGCTTATCGGAATATGATAAAAAAGGCATCATATTTAGAGAAAAATGGTATAGACTTTGCTCCAGAGAATGCTATTCTCTAATTTCGATACCAAAAATTCTCTAAAAATGATAAAAAGATTCCATGAAAAAGAAAAATATATCGTTTTTTGAGAAAAAACTTTTTATTTTTGAGAAAAGATTTGTTTTTATTGAAGAAAATACTTCTCTTAGTGAATTTTTTATCAAAATATAAGAAAAGTTTTTCATTTTCAATAAATTTTTCTCAATAAATGAGAAATTTTTGTGCGAGAAAAATACTTATCATTATTAGAGACATTGAAATATTTCCATTTCCTAGAAGTAAAGAAATATTTCTTCGAAAATGTGAAAATTTATTCTAATTTAAGAAAATTTTATTTGAAAAAGAGAAAATTTCTATGTCGAAAATAGAGAAATTTTTTACCGGAGCAAGGTATGTGTTTTTTTCTCAGTGTACTAGCTTTACTAGCTTCTAAAAACAATCTATATAACAAAACAAAAAACAACCAAAATGTCATGTGCACCTGTTGTTGTCATTTTCGCAGCTATACAACGTCTGAAAAGAACAAAATTGCACTTGTAAGTCGAAGTTTTTTTACGTTTTAGTGTCTCTACTGATCTTCAAAGTTAAGCTCGCCTTCAATATATCGGTGGCATTCAATCTTTCAATCAGCCATCGATGGATGGATGATACGATTCATCTAAGCTTTTTTTTCAAGCTTATCGCAAACAACAATCTAGAATGGAGGAAAACAAGCTAGGAATACCGCACTAAAATCACGACAGCCAGAGACCAACTTATGGGAACATGCTCTAAATCGTCGCATGACAATAAAAATAAAATAAAATCAAAAGAAATTCGAGATGAAATAAAAGAATATCACCACCACTACCGGTTCAAGCAAAAAAAGAAAGTGAAAGAAGTTTAAAAAAAAATAAAAGAGAACAAAAAATAATAAAACAATTTCGTATAGCAATAAAAAATTGTAACATGTTTGTACAACGACGTATTCGTCCTCGACATTGTTGTTTGTTGTTCTACCATGGTTACAACACGATGTCATGCCAAATCACGATCACCAGAAAGCGATTCGCTTTCAAAACCAGGACGGTTATTGTTGTTGCTGTTGTTGTTATTGTTGTTGTTGGTCAATATTATGGACAGCTGAACAAGCGTTCTAGTATCGCTGTCACTGTCCTTGCCTGGCACACTGTCCCATCCAATATTGGCCATATAAAGTTCTCGCTTGGAATTCGTACAAGTTGCAAAAGAAGACAACTGAGCAAGTGCAACCGCAATTTTGTCGTTACTACCAACGACAATGACAAAAGTGCTGTAGCTACGACTGCAAAAGTTTGCTTAACTATTTCAAAAAATCACTCAAGCGGCAGGAAGTATTCCGTCGCAGAATGTCAACTACAGCCTGCTTACTTTCTGTGGCTATTGCAACAAGCCACACCAAAACCAACGGCCAAGATCATCAAATGGCGGAATGTCTACCATGATCAGCCAGCTAGTCAGAGCTGCAGAAGTGCGCAGCATTAAAGATTCTTTCAACTACCAAAACCAGCTGCTTAACAGATTGATCTTCACTCTATGATCTGATATGGTTTCGTTTTCATTTCGAATACGCTTGAGTGGACACAAGTGACATTGGCACACCGCATAAAGCCTAGATGTTGCAGCTCAGATTTGCTAAGACTGCCGCTGCCAATGTTGTTGTTGTTCTGGTTGTGGTTAGCAGCGCATCTTTGTGCCTGCCACAGTGAGGTAATTGAAGATGAAGTCTGCTCGCGCACATATATCAAAAGTAATTTTACCATCAATCTTGTTATAAGCAAAACTATGGTCAAGGTGTAACCAGTCAGCCAGTCAGCCATTCACTTGTGAGTAAGTGAGTGAGTGAGAGTGACACTGATCGTGCGTTTAGCTAATAGAAGAGCGCAAAAGAAGTAGCCGAACTCGTTTAGTCAAGTCCTGCTGACCCGGCAAAGCATTCGATCGAGAATTTTCTTCAAACGGCTGCGATGAGTTCAACAGGTTGTTGGAATTTTTTGAAAAAATAGCTTGTATAATATTTTAAAAAATGTCAATATATATTTTCATTTTTGTTGCAGAATTAAGGGTATGTAATTAATAATAGGAAAGATAATGTTGTTTATAAAAGAACAAATTGTGCATGACCTTGAAATTTTTTTTGAAAAATTCATTAAAAAAATGTCTTTCTCCGATCAATTAGTTGAAGTAACTGACATATTATGAACGTTTTTAATATCTTTCAAGCTTATATCTTTAAAATTTAACTTGTTTATCCATTATCTTTCCCTAACCACTTAAGGGGGGATATGACATTGGCCGTTTTTTGAAAGTGACTTCTTTTATAATTTTGTATTTAAGTAATTATTTTTAAGATTCTAAGCAGAAAAATTCCTACGTGTTCAAAAGTTACAGCCGGATTAGTGAGAGCGCATTTTTATTTTATTTTGCCTATTTGTTTTTTGTTCACAAACTTCGAACGCGTTTTTCTCGAAACCTTGTTTTTCGTACTGGTTGCGGCACTAGCGGGTTCATTGTTTGACGAAATTTTTTTTTATATTTTTGAAAAATGAGCTTTTTTGAAATTTTTTTTTTTTTCGATTTTTTATGAATTTTTAAAGTCAATAATTTTTTCGAAAAAAACACATTTTCAAATTTGCAACATCACCAAAAATTGAAAAAAAATTTTTAAAAAAGCTCCTGTCATACGATAACCAATTTTGTTAAGATTTATAAAAGTCAGTTTTTTTCCAGATCGGACAATTTTTGCGACTCCCAGCGCTGCAACCACGAAGCACCGTTTTTTTTTCTGCCGCCAGTTTGGAGCTCTAAAAATCCATGTTGGAGTGAAAAAATTTTTTTTTAAATTTTTTTTTTCTTGTAATTTGTTTAATTCTCTACAATAATAAAAAATTTTGGAAAAATGTTTGTTTTTCTCTGATTATTTAATTTAAAAAAAGGTCTGTTTTCTCTGCCGTGAATGTTATGTCTCACCTTAATGGGACCAACTGACCTGTATCATGCCTTTCCGATGGTATTTCTTGATTTCTAAAATTTCACCAATTAGGTGTTTTTCCAACGTCTAAAAAAAGAAAGGAACTGACCCAAAATCTCTACAAGTAAGTGTATACCTGCATGAGGAAGATGAAAAATTGAGTATAGCTGGCATGTTTCATAGATGCTCTGTTAAAAGGGTTTTAGTTGTGCTTAAATAGGTGATTGGAGACAAGGGGGCGATATTCACATGGCAAAGTGTCTGACTGCCTCAACTTGGCGAGGCCAGCATTATCCATGTCGAAATCGTCTCAAGTCGACTGAAAACCTCCGCGTTGTGTCTCCTGGAAACGTCAAAAACAATCGCCCGATATACTTTGGCGGCTCATTTGAGCGGCGGGCTTCCCCTTAGGCCATCAAGCAAAGGTTGTGCGTTGGGTTTGAAGCCCACCACATAAAAAAAGATTTCAATGAAACGAAAAAGAATAAATGAAAGAATGATCCCCAAATCTGATGACGACTACCGCAAACGAAAAACTGATAATGATTTACGGATATGCACCTGGAATGTCCGGACCCTAAATTGGGATGGTGTCTCTATCCAACTGATTGATATCTTGGAAAGATATAATTCTCATATCACTGCAATCCAAGAAATGCGATGGAAGGGATAGGGTTGCTTACGGCAAGCATCCTGTGATATCTACTATAGCGGCCATGTGGAGAAGCACGAGTTTGGATGCGGATTTGTAGTTGGCAAGAGAATACGGCATCATGTTCTGCGATTCACTCCTTTGAACGAACGACTTGCCATAATCCGCTTCAAGGCTAAATTTTTTAACATAAGCCTAATTGTGCGCACGCTCCGACAGAAGAAAAAGATGACGAGACCAAAGAAAGTTTTTACGAGTGCCTTGAAGATGCATACGAGCGCTCCCGTCATGACATAAAAATCGTGCTTGGTGACTTCAACGCCAAGGTGGGTAAGAAAAACATAAAAACATATTTGGTCCAACAGTCGGAAAGTTCAGCTTCCACGACAACACATCCGATAACGCAATGAGGTTGATTGACTTCGCCGCAGCACGAAACATGGTCGTAAGTAGCACTAGATTCAAGCATCTCAATACTCATAAGGCCACCTGGCTGTCCCCTGATCAAAAAACATGCAACCAAATTGATCACGTTTTGATTGACGGAAGGCACTCTTCCAGTGTACTAGACGTACGCACGATTCGTGGTGCTAACATAGACTCGGATCATTATCTTGTCGCAGCCAAGATCCGCACACGTCTGTGCGCAGCTAAGAATGCTCGCAATCCTACACTAAGAAAGCTAGACGTCGACAAGCTGCAGTCAAAACGGACAGCCGAAGCCTTCGCTACTCGACTCTCACTCCTGCTTCAAGAAAGCACTCCTCCGATCGACGATATATGCGCACAGTGGACGCACATGTTCCACTCTATGCGTACGGCTGCCAAAGAGGTGAAAGGCTACCATCGCCCTCGCCGAAACCAGTGGCACGACCAGGAGTGTCTCGTCGCCACTGCAGAGAAGGACACAGCCTACAAAGCCACCCAGCAGTCGTTTGTAACGCGTGCTGTTATGTAGCGATACCGAGAGAAGAGGAGGGAAGAGAGACGCATTTTCAGGCGAAAGAAACGAGAGGCGGAAATGCGTGAGTGCGAGAAAATTGAGATGCATGGCGACAGGAATGAGACTCGAAAATTTTTCGAAAAAATAAGACGCCTGGCCGATGGTTTTAAGACCGAAGCCTCTTCCTGCAAGGACGAGAATGGGAATCTAGTGACAGATATCCAGAGTACACTGATGTTATGGAGGGAGCACTTCTCTAGACTTTTAAATTGCGACGCTGACAGCAATCCCGCTAGTGGAGATGATATTCCGGAAACCCCCAATTATGGACGACAGCGTTGAAGTTCTGCTGCCCGATTATAACGAGGTCTTAACAGCTATAGCTCGGCTTAAAAACAACAAAGCCGCAGGAGCCGATGGTCTACCGGCTGAGCTGTTTAAGACCGGTGGCGAAGCTCTGTTTAAATGCATTCACAGACTTTTATGCAGAATATGGTCGGAAGAATGCATTCCAGATGATTGGAACCTCAGTGTGCTCTGCCCAATCCACAAGAAAGGCGATCCCACCATTTGCGCCAACTACAGTGGGATTAGCCTTCTTAATATCGCATATAAGGTTCTGTCGAGCGTATTGTGTGAAAGACTGAAGCCCATCGTCAACCAACTGATTGGACCTTATCAGTGTGGCTTCAGACCTGGAAAGTCCACCATTGACCAGATCTTCACGCTCCAACAAATCTTGCAAAAGACCCTCCAAAAACAAATCGACACGCACCATCTCTTTGTCGATTTCAAAGCCGCCTTCGACAGTCCAATAAGGAGTCACCTATATGCCATCATGTCTGAATTTGGTATTCCTGCGAAGCTAATACGTTTTTGCAGGATGACACTGAACAACACCAGCAGTGCAGTGAAAATCGGGAAGGACCTCTCCCTTCCTTTTGATACCAAGCGAGGTTTCAGACAAGGTGTTTCCTTATCGTGCGACTTCTTTAATATAGTAATGGAGAAGATCATCCAAGCTGCTGACCTGAGACGCAGCGGCACAATTTTCTATAAGAGTGTTATGCTGCTGGCTTATGCTGATGATATTGACATCATTGGCCACAATACGCGCGAAGTCAGTGCAGCATTCTCCAGGCTAGAAAAAGAGTCGAGTCGAATGGGTCTTGCAGTGAACGCAGATAAAACGAAGTATCTCGTGTCAACAAACAAACAGTCCCAGCGTCTTGGAAACTACGTCACTGTCAACAACACCTCCTTTGAGGTAGTGAAGGACTTTGTTTACCTGGGATCCAGTATTAACTCTTCCAAAGATATCAGTATTGAGATTAAACGAAGGATAACTCTTGCCAACAGGTGTTACTTTGGGCTCAGTAGGCAATTTAGAAGCATAGCTCTTTCTCGACGAACAAAACTGACGCTCTATAAGTCAATAATCATGCCCGTCCTACTATACGCATCACAAACCTGGACGATGAGCAGCTCTGATGAAAGGACTTTGGGAGCGTTCGAGAGAAAAATCCTTCGCAAGATCTATGGTCCAATCTGCGTCAATGGCGAGTACCGAAAACGATGGAACCACGAGTTGTATGAGCTATATGCCGACATCGATATAGTCAAGCGTTTTAAAATAGAGCCGCTTCGCTGGCTAGGTCATGTCGAGAGAATGAACGACGAAGCTTCAGCGAAAAAAATATTGGATTCGGTACCCAGCGGTGGCCAACGCAGACGAGGAAGACCGCATCTCCGTTGGAAAGACCAGATATTGGACAACGTGACAACGCTTGGAGTTTCCAACTGGCGCCAGCAAGCGCACGACAAAAGAGGCTGGCGCAAATTCTTAGACCAGGCCAAAACCGACCAACGGTTGTAAGCGCCATCTAAGTAAGTAAGTAAGTAAGATTTTTGAAAACATTAATTTTAGCCGTTCAGAGTCGGCATAAAACATGTAGGTTAGCGCTCAAACAAAAAATCAGCAAACAGAAAATGAAAAGAAAGAATGAATTTTGATAATTTAAGAAAAATTGGCAACATCGATTTGTCACTCGCTGAGTCTAGTTGTCCACCTCTTTCGCTGCTATCTTAATTTAATATCAGACACTTTTTTTCTAACGTCCCACAACGATTTGCATATCTTTTTTCATTATCCCAACGGACTCATAGCTGCTGTCACATGCAATAATCATCAAAGGTGGATACAATGATCTACAGTGCGGCGGCCTTGCAGCTAGCTTGCTGCCAACATACATACATACGTCTAGGCCATGATCTTCATTCGATCTTGATCTTGGCAGCAGTTGGCAGAGTAAAAACAAGTTTATTTCAATTGGCGTTGATGAGTCGGGAAAGACGAGTCGTGCGTCAACAAAGCATTTAAGTTGCTCAAGCCAGGCATCACCATCAGCAGCATCAACATCAACATCAGCATCAGCATCAACAACAACTCCAGTTATTGCCTCACTTGTTACATTTTGCTATTTTTATGATTACCGATATAAATGATCTTTTAATTAATATCACTTTAGATAGACGTTCAGCGCTTGACGTGCTACCAAGAGGCAGTGGCAGTGGCGGCGGAGGCGAAGTTGACAACATCCAGACGACTGACTGACTTAAATTGTGGGAGCTGGTTGCTGCTTCACTATAAAATGTTGATGTAACGTTTTGCTGATATGATGCGATGTATACGCCAGAGTTTAATTACACAGCCTCTCTCTGCTTTGGGACTCGATCGCTGATATACGATCAAGGACGTTCGTTCTTTGAAGCACCCTAGAGCACATTCTAAATGATATCATTACAAATTAACATAAAACTCAGGTTGCATCATGCATCCATCCATCCATCGATCCATTCATTGGACAACACTGCTCAACCGGTTGCCATTCCAGTTAGGTTGCCAGGATCGTTAAAGTTTCACGATCAGTTCGAATAGCATAAGCTTAAAAGCATTTCGTAATTTGTCATTTTATAGTTTATATGTTTGTTGTGTGCTTTAAGGCAACTTGTCGTATTCGGGTGGGTGTGTGTGGTGTCAATGTATTGTCCTGTCTGTCTGATTGTGAGAAATTGGCAGCTGTTGTTTTTCTTAAAAGCTATTGCTGACTTTTTAATTATCGATAGCAGGCAAATAATGTACATTTTATTGCAAAATTAAGCGTTTTTAGCTGTTGCTTAAATTACATTCTTGTTTTAATTTTATTGAGATGCTAAAAGATATGGAGTTTGAGTAGATAAAATGATATTAAGATAGACAATTGAGTGTAATTTGAAAGGTTTTTAGTGTGTGCATTATCAAAAGGATCTTTATTAACTGATTGTTGGAACATTTATTTTTTTAAAATGCAATTACCAGCCAGCCTCTGAGGTCTGCTGAATGAAGTTATCTAGAATAAATGCCACAAAGTAACTGTTCACAAGCAGGGTTTTGGCTAGGGTTGAGCTTTACTTAAAACTTATTTTCAGTATAATTTTAACATTTAGAAAACAAATCTTAAATTTGTTAAGAATTGCCCCACTGGTTTGATTGGGTCGCGTTGTTGGCTACAGTTAAATTTTCAACTAATTTGTTAAACAAGCAGATACTGCTTAGCCGATGATACAGCTCAGCTTTAACTGCTTGTTAAGCTTCGTAACCATTTCATTTTGTGTCGAACAAATAATTATAATAATAACTCTGAGTTAGCCTCATACATTAAAATCAGGTTCGAAACAATCAACGCTTCTGTGTTCAATATCCAAAATAGTGTGAAGCTAAAAACACATACCTTTATGTCAGCAAAAATTTATTTATATGCCAGAATAAACTAACTTTTGAGTACCCACAAATTAACTACACATCAAATTTAAACGTTTCTGAAAACTAACTTAAAATTTGGAAAGCCAAAATATACTTTTTTTTTGTGTATTTTTGTTGCTTGTTTGTTTGTATCCACAGCTTGAAGCTCCAAACTTAGTCAATAATTTGCCGCATTTTTAGGGCTGTTTTTTTTTTGTGAACTCCTTTTTTCTTAGTGTAGCGGAATCGCCGTAAAACAAAAAAGGCAGCTAAAATCAACGCACTTCATTGGATCATCAGACAAAATTACTTAACTAGCTGGTGTATGAAACAAAAAACAGCCACAAAAAAAAAAGGCACAACTAATAATAAACTCACGCCTGTTTGCACGAATATTCGTAAATTTTCGCATTCGCAGGCATTTTAAGCCAGCACGTTGACAACAAAATTTACTTGGCCAAAAGCGATAATTCTTGGCTTGCTGTGACAACTAAATTGGCAAGCCAACAGTGAGAGCGTTCCGCA
The DNA here is from genome assembly GCA_958299015.1 of Tetanocera ferruginea. Lineage (NCBI taxonomy): Eukaryota > Metazoa > Arthropoda > Insecta > Diptera > Sciomyzidae > Tetanocera > Tetanocera ferruginea. The sequence goes on from OY282644.1 coordinate 105,426,259, forward strand.
GTTAGACGAAGGGAGGCAGGCAAGTGGCGCAGTTAGTGCCATTGTGTGCCTTTTGCTGTTGTTTTACCAAATAATGCCATATTGCCAAAATTGTTAAGTCCTGGCGGTGCAAGACGTACGAGGGATCGAGCGGATCGAGAGTGAACGCTCACACATATGGCTGGAATTAACTCAAGTGCCGCGTATGAGCTGTTGTTGATCGCTCGCTATAGCCAAGCAGCCAGAGAGGCAGGCAGGCAAGCATTTTCCGTGATGGATTCCAGCGAAATAAGCAACAGTTGCGCTTGCCGCAGACCTTGGCAGGAGGAAGGCAGAGGATTTTATGTATTTGCAGTCTTGACTTCCTTCGTTTTGATATAGCATAGTGCAGCGTGCTGCGCTTTGACTGCATGATTTACTGTTGCTAAATCAATAGTTGCAGACGCTATACAAGTTGTTGTAAGTTGCAAGTGGCTTAAACTTATAAAAGCCAAATCTTTGGCAGGTTGTAGCTGTGAGGCTGAGTGTGCGAGTATGTTGAAAATTTCTTCATTTTTCGGAATTCGGTAATTGCTATATTGTTGTTGCTGTTGTTGTTGGCGTGGCGTTGTCTGGCAATCCATGGTTAGTGATGGCTACTTCGACGGTCTGTTGTTGGCATTTAAGGCGCTTCTTAGTAATTCCGAAAACACAGAAGTTGGTAATTTTTTTTTTTTTTTTGGATTAATCCTGCGCTGTGAACGACACGATGCGGATTGCCAAAAAAACTGCGGGAACCAATTTGAGAGATGTATACATATATTTAACTGAAACCACAGCAACAACAACAATAACATAACTACCGCTGCAAATTAGAGAACAACAACGAAAATTTGTGGTGTTGATCGCAGACACATCGTTTATTAGCACCAGCAACAAATGATGATGGCTCGGGCTAAGTTTTATTCGAAAGGACATTTTTGAATATGAACAGTAGACCGGATCGAAATTTAGACTCCGCCGGTCGGGGTCTCAAAAGTAAGAGCAACTCATTTAAATGATTTCTGCATATTTTTTTGTCAAATCGGAGAAAATCGAAAAAATTATGTCAAAATGTTGGTATGAGTAAGAAATTTAATATTTTCGCAGATGTTGGTATGCGTTCTGTGAAAAATAAAAAGTTGGAAGCAAAAAACTTATTTTTTTTATCCAAATGGACCTGCAGGATAATCAAAATTGCTTCGGCTGCTTTTCTCCGATTTGAAAAAAAAGTATGCAGAAATCATTTTAATGAGTTTCTCTTACTTTTGGGGCCCCGACCGGCTGACCTTTTTTTTTTCCATACAAGAATGATCCGGTCTATGAACAGCAGACTTATGTATAAAAAATATATAATAGATGAAGCGTCATGAACTTTGATTACGAAGAAATATTCATGTGATTGTGATGGAGAAAAAAAATATATGAAGACGTTTCGGGTTTTTAAATTTTGTTCTGAATGATGGTTTCAATGGATTGATCATGTGAACATTGGAAACTAGAGCAATGATTATCAATTTTGGCAAGGCTTAAACAACATTTTACATGATTTTTTACAGGTAGGAAGTTATGGTAGTCTAATTCTGAGTTCTATTTTTAGTGTATCGAAGTAGAGACACCAGTTGAGATTATATAAATTACACCGAATGAATCGTCATGTTACGGCAACAACATGATTTTCATATCAATTTAATTCTGTTTTTGTGGCACAATCAAACTGAGAAATGTGGTTGATGTAACCAAATATTTACCTCTTTTTACGGTCAAATAAACTCAAAGTAATAAAAATTATTAGTCTTCAAAACCGTTCAATACAAGAATACTTCCGTAGCTACCAGAGAACTTCATGAGACCATTCGTCATTTTGTGCTACTCGAATAACAATCGAGGAATCGCACAAAAAAAAAATGCATGCATACCACTCGAGTTCGTCAACAACGATTGCTGCTTAGCAGATTCGCTGGAAGCTCGAGTGTTTGCTGCTGGACTCGAGCTCGAGAGGAATTTTATTTTTATTTTCCTGGCGTTTTGTTTGTGTGGTTAAAGTCGTTATTTTTGGCCTATCTCGCTCCGTTTTCGAGATATCCCGCTTTTTCTGTTTTTTTCATATATTTTGGTGCAATTTTTTGGCATAGTTCGACCCCTCTACCTACGCGTCTCGAATATACCATCCCCCATAGAAATGCGTAAAAAGTGGTTATTTTTGGCCTATCTCGCTCCGTTTTCGAGATATCCCGCTTTTTCTGTTTTTTTCATACGTTTAATTTATTTTTATCTCGTTCTCGTAGTCTGAAGCTCTAGTCGAAAGAATTAGGAGCTGGTGATCGCTGCTACAGACTGTAATAAACATTTTTTTCCTTGCTGCGAATGAACATAAAAGCATGAATATTTGTTGCTTTTGGCGAATGTTGCGAATGTCTGGCTTCGTCGGAAATTCGTGTTTTGTAGGCATTCGTTTTCGTCATCGCTCGCACTCTACGGCATTCGTACCACAGCGATTGGTGCATGTCTTTGTGCATTAATTTTAATGCAGAAGACACATTCGTAGCTCGTATTTTGACGACACATTCAAAACGCCATTTGAATGCACTCAAGTTGTTCTCTGGTAGCTTCTACATGAGAATTCATCGACTAACCAAAAAGCCATGCCTTCCTTTTTTGAGAATATGATAAGCTTTAGAAATAATTCTATCTACTCTTGTATCTTTGTCAGTACCCTAGTGTCAATATTGACTAAGATATAGAGTTTTTCTAATAGTGACACGCCCCTTAACCGAATTCTGTCCACTTTATGCATATTGTTGCGCAATAATTCTATCTATTAATGCAATAAGTTTAAAATTTTTCCTGATACATAACGAATTTTTCAATATATAGTGTTTTTCTTATATTGCCACACCCCTTTGTCAAATATCGCCCACTTTCTTGGAAGTTATTTTTTTTAATTGTGCCTACGTCTATACTAAATTTCAGTAATTTAGTATCAATAGTATGCGAGTTACAGTGTTTTTGTCTAATATTGCCACACCCTTTGTCAAATAACGCCCACTTAATTGATCGTAATTTTCAATAATCGTGGCTTTTACTGAGATACACTGTTTTTCTTATAGTGACACGCCCCTTGATCGAATATCGCCCACTTTTATAAACGGGTACCTTAACGTTCACGGTCTCTTTCTGTTCACAAAAAATTATGGTAATCATGCAAATGCGTTAAGAGTAATCGATGCACAAACATTTGCAAAAAAAAAAAAAGAAACCAACGAACTTCCTACTTCCTCCTTTTTGAAGTCGGTTAAAAATAACGTGAATCAGGAAAGAGTATTTTTCCCTAAGTGTAGTACGTGATCTCGGAGCAATTCTTCTATATAAAAAGTAATTTAACTGTGATCTGAAAAGGTTTTATTTTCAAACTCTCCTGTTCTGGATCCTATTTGATATATGGTCAGAGTAAAGTGAAATATCTAAGACTTCCTGCCTGTTACTAATAATAAATGTAGGTTAATTCCCTACATTAGTTATCATAAGGTTAGTTATAAGGATGGAATCGAAAAAAAACTCATCTCGTTTTTGGTGTCAGAGCTTCGCCAGAACACATGATGGGCATAAGCATCTCGCCCCATTATCAGGTCTTTGGTTTCTTTATGTTGGATATGTTGGAGTCTTGAGCCGGCATACCAGGCTGCAGACTATCCTTGGCTTCTGGGGCAAAACAAGGTCTTCTCGGTCTTTGGCGAGACTGAGAATGAGACTGGCGAACGCAGCCTTTAAGTGGTGGAGGTTAATCTGTGCTATTTTCAGCATCGAGGCTAGTATTAGATAGACTGCCCTCCACAACAGTGATGTTAGACTCAACGTCCGATTTTGGAAGGTCAACTTCTAAGGAGGGTTATCGAAGGGACTGAGTTATTTTCGTATCGGAGCTAGCGTCGTCTGGTGCAGAGGAACAGGATTGAATAGATTGGTCGTTGTTAATTTTTTCGGAAGCACCATTCTTCCTCCAATAACTCCTCATCTTGTTTAAGACCCTCATCTCAACAAAGGTGAAACCATGGTATATCACATACACTCAGAAAAATATCAACTGTAATATTAACAGTTGGCAGCTGTTATTTCAAAACACTGTTCGATTGAATGATTTGCGTTTAAGTAAACAATTTTCTTTGATGAATGAACGTTTCAAAGTATTTTTGTGCTGTTAAAATCATCTGTTGAAATATTTTTGTGCTTATATTGAATTGTCAATTTTTTCTAAGCAATAGTTTTTATATGTGTTTTGCTATATTTATATTATCGTTGCCATTAGCTCAATGGATGTGCACTAGACTGTCATGCTGGAGACGTGGGTTCGAACCCTAGCTGTGTAAGTATCAAAAATTTTAATTTAATAATTGAAATAATAACAATTCTGTTTCATTAATTGTTTGGTCAAAAATAACTTTCAAACTAAAATGCTTACAATCTTGCAAAAAAAAAATTGCAAATGTCATTTTTTATTTAAAAAAAAATATTTTAAATAAAAAAAAAATTTGCATTGGCCTTGCCGGATTTGAACCGTGGACACTCGAGTACTAGACGCACACGTTAGCACACTCGGCCATACATGAACTTTCAAACCAGTGATCAAATTTCAATAAATAAGTTTTTATACGGGTTTCGTGTTCCATAGACCAACCGTCAACCGACTGTTGATTTGAAAGTTTCATTTGTTGGATGGTATTTAACAGTGAAATCTGTTATTTCAACCCATGATTTGTTTGATAAAACAGCATTTTTTCCCTGAGTGTAACCTTTAGATGACAAGACAGGCAGGAACTCCTGATTTATCGGACTAGTTGCCGATCTGAAGTCGTTTTTTGGCTATTCAACACTTGCCATCGACCAGTTACCTGTTGGTAGATCATGGTTTCCCTACCGAATCAATTCCAGGATTGCTTGAGGGGCTAAAGGTTCGGCAGGAAAACGCGCTCTTGGCCGGTTTGGGATCTGTTTCCTATCAACAACCACAAGTTTTGCGGCTGGTCATACCTCCTATATCCTGGAGATCACGATCTTATAGAGGTCAACTGGTATCTGGTCAGCTCAGGCGATCAACTTCACGTGGCCTTGTATCTATCCAGTATACTGAGTACATAAATTTATGTATTGAGTCCATAGGTTTTTCCCTCTGTGTATCGCGACACTTTAGAAGCCATTTTGACTTCCTTTGAACTTCCTCCATTTTTCAGGCAAAGTGCTGCCATTCGGATTGCTTTTATCACTCACTGCGATGGTTTAGGACTGGCTGTGCTGCCACTAAGTCTTTTACCCACCGGCTGCGGGACCTCCTTTTAAGATCTCCGACGGTTTGCGGGCATCGGTTTTGGGTAGCTTGTGCTTCTCCTATGATACACAACAGCCACTTCAAAGACAACTTTTGTTACAGGGTATGTTGGTTTTCAGGTACGGGTGAAACGCAGTGCCTTACTCGCAATGTTACTTTAGTCGGGGTTAGCTTGCTACTTCCACTGAAACCAGACTTATGGCCAGGGCAATAGTTTTCATCGTAGTATCGCTGGTAAGCTTGCCGCCAGAATCGGTTAACGACCGCATGTCTGTAGGCTGTTTGCATGGCTTAAAAACTCCATGTCATATACTGAGAGCTACATCTCGTTGGCATTTTGAGACTACCCGTCATATGTTGTGTTATTTAGTGTTGGTACACTCATTCCCGTTCTTCGATCACCCCCTCCTAATTCGGTGAAGAAAGTTAAACTGACACGCTCTGAGATCTATACTCAAACAGGATCGGCATTGCATTCGATTGCCTTACAGCAACTTCACGTTGAGCCCGTAACCAGCAGGGAACAATAAAATAAAGAGGAAAAGTTGTCCACCGTATCCTAATCGCAATACCGCAGTAAGGCCACAGTTATTCTCATCCAACAGGCTCGAAAACGCATAACACCTTGAATAAGGGAGTCTGTTAGCTCTTAGTTCATTGCTCCTCAATGACCTGTATGACATTGATGACCCTGGCAGAAGCCGAAGCTCCAGTCATCATAGCCTATTGAGGCTATGCCCTAATGATGTCCCTATTATGAAACCTTGCCACGTAAGCCCTTACACCTCGTCAAGGTGAATTTCCACGTAGGAGCACAAAAGTGTGTAATTTTTTATTTTATAATTTTTAGTGCCAAGCTATTTTAAACCATTTTTATTATCAGAGGGCAGTAGCACAGATATTAATATTATCTTCTATGACATATGGGTTATACTACCATAGCGGGATCCATATTTTTTTTAGCTTTGAACCAATGGTTTCACGTGACAAACCTATCCAGTTAAGTCTGCCTTGGTTTGGAAATGGGGAGATAGATAAGTAGAATGGAATGTGAAATGAAGAGAAACAAGTGTTAAATGTTGTTTGTGTGGCGGATCATTATATCAATATGCGAATTTGAATCTGAGGCAAGTGTTATGCCTTTACCTCAGTCAATTCGAGTAATTCAGCAATCTCATTCCACAAACATCTCTACCACCAAGTACAACTTCGAAGGTCGTATATATTATCAATATCAGTTGATAAGAAATGAGGAAAGAGTTAAAGAAAGGTAAAAGCGTACGATCATGGCTAGACAGGGACTCGAACCCGGAACCTCTGGGTTGGCAATCAAGCACGTTAACCACTCGACTACCGTGGCCCCTCCCACATATTCACTTTTGATTCACTTTAGTTGTCACGAAGGATTCACTCTTATCCGTTACTGAAGGTGCAGGAACATGAGGACCCAGAATTTGTTTTTATATTTTATAATCTTAAAGCGGTTCTAAGGCATTGGTGTCTCTTTCACTATCTGTTTCAGTGATGGTTTTCAGAAATGTTAAATCCAATGTATACTTGAGATAAAGCAAGAAAATCCTGAACTTTATGTAAGTTTTCTCTTCATTGGAAAAGGGTTCGTGATGAAAATCGAGAGAAGTAACGATAAAAAATCAGTATTTAATGATAAATGGCAAGGCTTAAAAGGCATACCAGGCATTCATTCAAAACATTTCTTCAATTCTGAAGACGGCGATAGAATTTTCATCAGCCTTATCACATCTGTTTCGAGTCGACCGTCTCAGAATACCACGAAGTTGGATGCCAAAACTGCGTTATTATTATAGTTCGGGTTAGTCGGGTATTGGTATTTGTGAGGGCAATTATGGATACCATCAGGAAAATTTAGAGAATATATATCGCTGTCATAATTGCATGTACCCGAACGTTACTCGGGTGGTAGTCTTAAAAAATTATTAAATGAAGAAAATGGTATATAAGACTTAGAATTTTTGTTTTCGTATATTTTCAAATAAAGTTTAAATGCTATAACGCGAAATTTTTCATTTTAACATACATACAACTATCCTCCTGTATTTAAGCTAAGCTTCATGTTTCTTTCATTGAGTCTAATGGGGTAATTTTCAACACCTGAATAGCCATTAACAATCATTTATTACTTAATATTATTATTGAACCATACTAGTATTATTATTATGATTATTTTCAAATGTTAGAATAAATTCATTCATCAATTGATCATCATTATGTGCAATTTAAGTCATCCGTACGTGTTCTATGCAAACTGCTTCAATTTGCAGACTCACTTCAGCAAATTTAGTCAACAAAGTTGCACTGAATTTCAAACAAAACATTTTTCTATAGTAATAGCAGTTTAGACAGCTATTTATTGGCTAATTTTGAAATGCAGTTATGTTTTATTAATATCTTAATTTTCAATAAACAGAATAATTCTTCTTGAACAACAGCAGCAACAACCACATCAAAATGTATACAATATAAAAAGTACCCATAATACAAAAAAGACAGATTGGTAATGAAGCGTAACTAAACAACAGCTTAATAACTGTAATCATGAGTCGATTTCCGTTCTTTGCGCTATATTGTTGAAGAACATCATTATTTTAGACCTAATATTACCCACATTTTTACATTCAACTATTTTTTTTTTCTTGTTTTTCTTGTTAAAAGAGCAGAAAAAAATTCCATTTAACACTATAGAGCTTAGAGTTGATTTGAACTTGCCATATCCTGCCCTCATCCCCCCTATCAGAATGCGGTATGACTTTGCAAATCTTTGACTTCAAAGTATTTTCAAGCTACATACCATAGTTCCTTCCATAATACTTAATTAAGATTCTCTAATGCGTGTATTAGTGAGATAATGAAAGTGGTTGTAACATAGTTGTTGTTGTTGTAGTAGTATTGTTGTTGTTGCTGTACCACTCTGTTGATTTTTCCCTATCATTTTAACTTCAGCAAGTAACCATAGGACAGGCTAAAGTGTGAAACTTGACGAACATGAGTTGCAATAAATATAAATTAACCTGCATTTGTATAGCGTAGAGCAGCGGAATGAGTACGAGTACAACTAGTCATGAACAAAAGCGACAGACAGATGATCGCTGGACATACATGCACAGCTATAGTTTTGAAGAAAGAAAGAAAGACACAACCATGTTATGTTTGTGAAGCTAAATGAGACAATGTATTGTCTAGAAAGACAACGGGAGGGACAATGTTTGGCTCCGCTACTGTGCGCATATCTACAGTGGAGCAAAATATGACTTCAGTTGTAAGATAATTTTAAAAATATTACAATAATAAAAAGTAAAATTTGAATTAGGATATAACTATCCAAAAAAATTCTTAAACAAAATTTGTTTAAGACAATGCAATAATTTCGTTATTATCTATAAAGAACTAACCTTTAGCATTTCTTCACTTTGCGTGTGACCCTATGACAGTTACGCCCAATATGCGTTTAAAGAAATAAAACTGCAATATTTGACAAATTACTGCAGAATGAGACAGCAAAAACGAAAATAAAAATTATAACTTAATATGATGGTGCCACAAACGCCTTCCAGATAGACAAACAGACAATGGCAACTTTCGTGCTACAAAAAGTGGCAACTCATTTATTTTTATATTTCCATTGCCAAGAGCCACGCTTTTGACTCCATTGCATAAAAGCCGCTACACAAGCATAAGTTGGCCCCTATCTATATGTTCTGCGAGAATTTTCTGAAAAGAAGGAGGGGACAATAATGCTTTGTAATATTTTTTAATAACTTCATTAGGATTTGAAAAGCAAATGCAATTCTCACAGAATTGAAAAGAAATAAAAACTGAAAACATAATAATACAGCACATTAAAAAAAGACATTCCCGGAATCGGAAATAAGTCTGACATGTCCCGCATTTAAACTTATGCTTTCACACATTAATTTAATTTACTATTATCTGGAATAACAATTTCAGGTATGACGTGTTGGCACAAAGAACCGGGGAGAAACAAACCCACGTGCTGACATGTGCTGCCAAATAGTGAGTGAAACACTTGTTTTTACACGTTTTCCAAAACACTCAATAAAACAAAAAAAAAAAAAAACAAAAACAAAAATAAACAAAAAACGTTTAAGTATTACCAAAACATTGTTGCCAGCATACTAAAGTGAAACAAATTTTTGACAATTAAAATGCAAGACATGCCTGTACTAGCTTAGCTTGCACTCACGTACCGCTTACTAACTTACTTACATACATGCTTTAACCCATTCACAATTTCAAGTTCAAGTGCAACGTGGCGGAATTAAGCGAAAGTAATGGCAACATTTTTGTTGCTGCTGTCAACGTGACAGTTGCTTTCCTTACGAAGGCGTTTTAATCCAGTGCAACAGAACAACTTTGCATGCTAAAATCGAACAACAACAACAACAACAAAAACAAAAATATGAAATTTTCGCAAGTGAAATCATCACAATCTAGTGTTTAACTTTTGTCACGAATTGTCAACTCTGATGTTGTTATGATTGCGCAGAAGTTGCTTGTTTTTTGACTGGATTGTTAGCCGGTTCGTTCCCTGTTTGGCAGGCTAACAAATTAATTACAGCTGACATTTTGTTTTGACAGTTCTTGTAGCAGTCATTTCGTGTCATAAATGGGTTGTTCAGATATATAGTTAGGTGGTGGTTATAGGTAAGAAGAAACTTAAAAATTTTATACCAAAACCTCTCATCTACATACTGAGGAACCATTTTGGAACCACTTTCTGTAATCTGTACAGTTCTGTTACTGTTATCATGCGTCGATTTCCGTTCTTTGCGCTATAATTGTTGAATAACCATTATTTTAGACCTAATATTACCCACATTTTTACTTTCAATTTTTTTTCTCTTGTTTTTTCTTGTTAAAAGAGCAGCGAAAATTGGAGCCTCGGTAGTCGATTGATTAGCGTGCTTGACAGCCAACCCAAAGGTTCCGGGTTCGAATACCGGTCTATTACCTTTCTCTAATTCTTTCCTAATTTCTAATCAACTGAAAATTAAAAACAAGTAAAGAAAGTCTAATGTCGGTCTGGACCGACTATGAAATACCCTAAACCAACTTTTCAAAAACAAAAACAAATTATTTTTGGCGGATGAAGCCTATATTTTATATGCATTTAAATGTTGATGAAAAATTTACACATACCAAGTTTTATTCCTGTAGCTCACAGTTAATGCCTTTATTGTGCTTTTGCTATGGGAGGTAGGCGTGTTCATGGACGGATTACTCCCAATTTTTGAACACACCTTAGTTTTGGTATAAAATACATACATACCAAATTTAATTTCTCTATGACAAATATAACCTTATTTATTGAGTTTTAAACTTTTTGGGTTGTATGGGAGCTATTCGTGTGCGTAGGCGGATGTTGTTTATTTTTCAAAACCATCTTTGTCTTGTCATAAAAAACATACGTAACAAATTTTAGCTCTGTAGGTTAAACAGAGGCTTATTTATAGCGTTTTCAAGTTTTGGGAGTTGAATGGGAGGTGGGCGTGTCCGTAAGCGGATGACGTCCATTTTTCGAAAACATCTTTGGGTTGATATAAAACACACACATATCAAATTTAATTTTTGTAGGCTTATTATGAGCTGAGTTCTGCACTTTTCAATTTTTGCGTTGTATGGGAGGTAGGCGTGTGCGTAGGCGGATGATGTCCATTTTTTAAAATCGTCTTTGCCTTGTCATAAAAAACATACGAGCCAAATTTTAGCTCTGTAGGTTAAACAGAGGCTTATTTATTGCGTTTTCAAGTTTTGGGTTGTATGGGAGGTGGGCGTGTCCGTGAGCGGATGACGTCTATTTTTCGAACACATCCTTTTTTTGATACGAAACACACACATAAAAAATTTTATTGTTGTAGACTTATTATGAGCTGAGTTATGCACTTTTAAATTTTTGCGTTGTATGGGAGGTAGGCGTGTCCGTGGGCGGATTCCAAAAATATTCAATAGTGCAGATCCTTGGGTGCATGTGACCATGTGTACCAAGTTTCATCCAATTATCTCAACTCCTTCTTCTTATCCTGTGCATACGGACAACACACAGACGGACGGACGGACATGGATAGCTCGACTCACTTGGTGGCGCTGATCAAGAATATATATACTTTTCTATACCGGACGGAAGTTAATATACCCTGACCTTTCAGGTTTAGGGTATAATTAATCAATATAGACAGACGACTTTGGAAGTTGTTGTTGGTAGAGATGTGGTAGAGATGTGGTAGAGATTTTTGTGGAATGAGATTCCTTGATAACTCGAATTGACTGAGGTTAAGGCATAACACTTGTCTCAGATTCATAATTCGCATGTTGATATAGCGCTCCGCCACACATACAACATTCTACTCTTGTTTCTCTGCATTTCACTTTCTCTCCTACTTATCTACCTTTCCATTTCTGAACCAAGGCAGACTTGACTGAATAGGTTTGACATCTGAAATCCTTGGTTCTAAAGCTAAAAAAAAAAACAAAAAAAAATGGTTTTGCAAATCTTTGTCTTCAAAGTATTTTCAAGCTACATACCATAGTTCCTTCCATATACTTAATTATGATTCTCTAATGCGTGCATTATACAACACTTTTGGAGTGGTTCCAAAACTACAACATTTTAGAACCACTTTAAATTTTTCGATAGACATTTGTTAGTGATAAAGACATTTAAAATATCGTTTGGGTATTTTTTCCAGGTTATCGACTTAGCAAAGGGCAACTTTGTTCTTCGTCATTGAAAACAAGCAAAGGATTGCTTTAAACCAGCTTTAAAAGGGTTGCGGTGCATTCCAGTAATACCTTAATTGTTAAAATGGTTGCATAAAACGCGCATTTCTTAAGAAGGTGCCATAAAATACCCACAAAAAGGGTTGTAAAAACAACCTTCATGTTTTAAGTAGGTGCTATAAAAAAACTACACAAGTAAGTTTACGACATGCAGCTGTGTCTTGTGGTGCCTTAAAAAACGCACACAAGCAATTTTCCGATTTTCAATTGTGTCACAGTGATACCTTCAGTTTTTAAAAGAGTTAAATAAATTTCTAAAGAGAAAAAAATTTCAAAAAGAAAAAAACATAGCCATAGGGCCTCCAAAGTTAGTGGGGGTCGGTCATACATTTTGACTCGATTGGAGCACTCTAAATGGGTCAAAGTGGGATTTTTCAAAATTTGCGCCTACCCAAAAGTTCGACCCAAATTGGGGGACATCAGAATTCGTTTTAGAGCTATAGTTCCTTCGGCAAAGTTTCTTATTTTGATCCCTAGAATACGATTTTTACAGAGCATTGAGCGATTATTAAATCGACCCACCCTAATGTATACACTTGTAAATTCTTGAGAAGTATTGTTTCGTTTTGTGTTCGACTCTTTATATAACCCGCCGGGACAAGAATTGTGTCGTATTTTCGACAATTTATTAAGTGATTATGATATTGAATACGTACCCTCTGTGACACTATCCAGTCTTAGCAATAGTGCAAAGTCGAAATAACATTTGGATATAATTTTTAACCGAGAGCCTGACACCTTTGCAAAGTCTAGTGAACTTAAATTTCTCAATAGCATTTATTATACTATTGTAAGTGCTACAATTTTTGAGCTGCAGCTATGAGGAGGTACTCCTGGGGCTCTAACGGATGTAAAAACTTGATAAGATAATTAACTGTCTCCTGCTAATCCGGAACGGTGTTCACTGATTTAGTGAATTGAGTGAAGTGTGTATTCTCAATGCATCTGTTGTAAAAGTTGAAAGTTGATTCCTCCCTGCGGAGAAACCAGAGTCATTTCCTAACGTAACCGGTCCAGTGGTAGGTCTTTTTCAACCAATCACAGGACAGGTTCGATATTCAGAACGTGCCCAATAGCTTTAAAATGTATTTTGCTATAATTATATTATTGTTACCAAAATCTCAGTGGAACCACGCTAGACTGTCATGAGGAGGACGTAGGTTCGCAACCTGGTTGGTAAGTAACAAAAATGTTAATTTTAATTTTAATTCCGTTTCATTAACTGCTACGTCAAAAATAACCTTCAAAATAAGTTTGCTGACAATCTTGATAAAAAATTATAAATTTAATATTTCATTTAAAAAAAAAAATTTAATAAAAAAAAAATTCATTAGTGGCTTTTTCGGGCATTGAACCCAGGTCAGTCGAGTACCATACGTGAACTCTAGCAAGATCGACTTAACATAATCTTCCAAAATATTCATTCAATTTCATTTACAACGTGCGTTTACGTGCATTGTGTTCTATAGACCGGCTACTGATTAGGTGCAAAGATATTTATGAGGTATAAATTACCACCACAGAGCCATCAGCCATATATGAAAGTTGTTGTCAATTGATTCTTTGCAATAACAAAAACTCTATCCGATATTGAATTTTCTGTGTACACCAGATCAAGCTTATTTTTGCAGATCTTATTTTTAACACCCATTCTCTAGGAAAGTTCGCGGGGAGTGAAAAAATGTCACTTTTGAATATTCCATACACTTAATGGGTACGCTAACAAGTATATATTAACTTAACTTTTTTCTGGACCCCTCTTAGAACCAAAAGCTATCCACGCAGCTGACCCCTGCCGAAATATTTTTGAACCGATTCTTTGATTGTTACTTATCTCGGTGTCAAAATGCATCGACAAAATTAGGACCGGTCACTATAATTGGGAATATATGACGTGATAGGTTCTGAACCCGTTCTTTTCTACGTAGGGCTTTGACCCTGATGTTTTTCGGCGCCAAAATTGTCTCTCGCATAGCCAATTTTGATATTTTTAGTAGTTCACCTTTTCCGAAAAACTTATATTTGAGCTATTCGACACATTTAACTATGCTAGAAAGTTAACTTAAATTGACTTTACCTTGCGTATCTTTTTCAACTTGTCTACTCCCTAGTGAGAACAGGATGTTTTCGAGAAGACCAGATAATTCGTCTCTATTGAAGTTAGTTGTCAATTTTATTGCCATTATTTTATTTGCCAATCTTAGCCAAAAATTTTCTCGTCGCTTAAATCCACGTAACTTTTCCCAAAACTTGCTTTTTCTCTCGAATGCCCTGTAATGCTTTTTCTAAAGCTTCCAGTAAGGAATCATGGTCCTTATACATTCCTCCAAAACGTTAAGGCAACACGTGTTGCCAGCAAAATTTTCCGTTATGCCTTATTTTTTATTCGATTTTAAAATGCATTACATAAATGCTAATGCAAAACTTTAAATTTAATCTGTAATAAACTCACGGCAATGTCTTCACCATCAACTTGAAAGTTGTTATTCAAGTATTAATTTCAGGAAGTCAGTAACACGGTGTGAACACCAAAAATTTTCTAGAATGATTTTAAAAAATTATGATAGTGGGCACATCTGAAAAATGTCATGGTAAAAAGTATTTTATTGCATAACTTTATTTTTTTTGGAATCAGCGACCAAAATGATGTTAGGAAAGTATATTTTTTAATTTTTTCTCGACAACTACTTACTTTGTAAAAAGTAAATAAGTGATCGCAACGTACAAATTTTAAAATAACTGTATCTCGGAACCCAATTGTGACCCAGATCTCCGACTACCTATATTTCACTCCTAGAGGTGCCCAATATCATGATTTTTTGAAATTATTCTAGAAGATTTTGTTTATTTGAATTTGGTTACACCGTGTTATTAACCGACCGTTTTTAACGCTTACTCGTTTCAAGTAACAGTATTTCGATTACCTCCAATGATGACATGTCTGTATAAAAATAATGGGTTCTGTAAGCGGGAGGATAAGCGATGAATGAAATTTTCTGGATTACTTTTTCAATTACATGTAAGCTAAGATTTTGCTGGTACTGTTTTAATAATTTTTAAGAACAGTTTACATAGTAAGACGTGGCCAGTATAAAAAAAACGTCTGGGATATGTTTAGCTCCAAGGTCCGTTCATCCTGTCTCACATCTCTTAGACAAAAACTTAATTGTTTTTCCATAAGAAATTAATAAAGAAATCAAATAAATTATTATATCGTAAAATTTGTCAAGGTTGAGGTTTAAGTCAGGACGGGTAGGGCGGGTTATGGAACCTGAAAGGCAATTGTTTCAGGTTAGCAGAAGGCGGTGCTGAAGTATACCTATCTCCGCTAGAAATTTTCTATATATTCGAAAAAAACAATTTTCTCTTTTTCAAATAAAATTTTCTTAAATTAGAATTAATGTTCACATTTTCGAAGAAATATTTCTTCACTTATAGGAAATGGAAAAATTTCAATGTCTTTAATAATGATAAGTATTTTTCTCGCACAAAAGAATTTTCATTTATAGACAAAAATTTATTCAAAATGAGAATATTTTCTTATATTTTGATAAAAAATTCACTATGAGAAGTATTTTCTTCAATAAAAACAAATGTTTTCTCAAAAATAAAAAGTATTTTTCTCTAAAAATGATATATTTTTACATATTTTTCTTTTTCATAGAAGCTTTTTATCATTTTTAGATAATTTTTAGTATCGCATTTAGAGAAAAGCATTCTTGGAGCAAAGTCTATACCATTTTTCTCTAAATATGATGCTTTTTTGTCATATTCCGAAAAACTTTTTTCTGACTGTAGTTTGACAGAAACCGAAAAGTCGGAGCTCGATGTAAGCCTTAGTCGAAAAGCCGGAGCTTGAGTTTGGCAGAGCTGAAAAGCCGGAGCTTGTTTTTGTCAGAAACTAAGGAATGAATTTGAGCTTGAATTTGGAAAATTCCAATAACTCTGAGCTTGAGTTTAACCAAAGAACAAAAATCCCGGAACATGAGTTTGATAGAAATCGAAAGTTGGTGCTCGGTAGTAGTTTATTATTTATTATTATTATTTAGTGCTTGAATTTAGTGCTCTGTAGTAGTTTATTATTCCAGGTATGCGGTTTTTTATCGCCAAGAAGTTTAAACTACTTGACAGGATACCAAGCTGACTTAAAATGCCTAAGTTGTTACTTAGTGTTCTTTTAGTGCATACACTGAGAAAAAAACACATGCCTTGCACCGGTTAAAAATTTCTCTATTTTTGATAATAGCAGTTTTCTCTTTTTCAAATAAAATTTTTTTCAATTAGAATAAATTTTCACATTTTCGAAGAAATATTTCTATACTTCTAGGAAATGGAAATATTTCAATGTCTCTAATAATGATAAGTATTTTTCTCGCACAAAAAATTTCTCATTAATAGAGAAATTTTATTGAAAATGAAAAACTTTTCTTATATTTTGATAAAAAATTCACTATGAGAAGTATTTTCTTCAATAACAACAATTATTTTCTCAAAAAAAAAAGGTATTTTTCTGTTAAAACAATATATTTTTCTATTTCATGGAAGCTTTTTATCATTTTTAGAGAATTTGTATTATCGCAGTTAGAGAATAGCATTCTCTGGAGCAAAGTCTATACCATTTTTCTCTAAATATGATGCCTTTTTTATCATATTCCGAGACACTTTTTTCTGAGTGTACCTTTGCTAGAACTACATGAGAAGCATGTGTCGCAAACAGTTATTCAATGCTAACTGCATGTTGAAAACCAGTTTTTTGTACAATCCAATTGACCGCAATCGCTATATTAAGCAGCGTTGGAAGCTGTCTGCACTTTGGCGTTTATTTCTCAATATTTTGTTGATAGCTGCTCATGGATTTTTTTATTCAAAACTATGTTCCTGTGTTCCTGAAGAAAAATTTAAGTTGAACAATTTTTGCCTTCTTTATTTTTACCATTTATAATTTAAATAAGTTTTCTTTAAATTTTTTTCTTATTCATTATTGTCTAATGGGTATTAAAATACCCAAAAAAGTGTTGAAACGTCAAAAATTCTAATACGAGATTGATGAGAGATATACGTTAATTTCTATTCTACAGTTGAGAAAAAGGTTGGTCCTAAGCCAAAAAAAAATGAATATTCTTATTTTTGACGGTTTTCCTTTAGATTTTTGTAGTTGAAAATCGGTTTTTTTCGGAAAATTTTCAAGGAATTGCTACCAAAAATAGGGAAATGCGAAAAAAATTAAAAAAAAAAAAAACAACACACTCTTTCCATCTGGAAAAAAGGGCTTCAGGTGCCCTTTATGCTTTTGAGAAAATCCAACAGCGTTATGACACACCAGGCAGTCTTACCTGGTCAAATGAAAGTATGTATTTAGCTGCCGAGAATCCATGACGAGTACAAGAAATATCTATTTTTTGCTATATGGAAATATTTCGTTTGGAGTGAATAATAAATTAATGAAAGATTAAGAACATGAAGTTCACAAGAACTTTTAAAATTTATTGAAAAAAAAAAAACATTTATTGAAAAATAATATATAAATAAAAAATAAAAATTATTTATTTTTTCTATCAACTTCTATGGTCCCTTGGGCCTACATTTCAAAATTTTATCAATATCGCATGATCCTATCTATGGTCAGGCTATAATGGGTTATACTAAATGGGTATTCTTTGTTATGAATCTCAATTTTTTGTAATTCGGTGAAAAATTGTAAAATATTTTATTTATTTTTGGAGCATGCGAGCCAAACTCCCATGCAGCAGTTTCTTTGGAGAATGTTTGTGCAAGCATATCTCAGAAATGGGTTGACCGATTTAAAAATGTATTATTCTTAATTGCTCCACGCTTTTTAAATTATGTCCTAACTAAGCCCAAATTTGGAAATGCTATTTTGTTAAGAAATATATTGAAAATTAGATTTTCAAATGTTTTGTTATTGATTCCACTGATTTCATCAAAATAAATTTTAAATTCTTGGAACATTCCATAAGTGGATTAGTGGAAGGTTTCTTTTATTTCATATACAAAACTTGACAGACATTTTACAGTTTCATCATTTATGAATAAACATATTCAACAGTAACCTGTGTTTCAAGCATATTTTTGAAAGTTTAAGCATTAAAAAGACCTTTGAAACAAACGCTGATTTTCTAGAGAACAGCTAAATACGATGCATCTATCACACTCGCACTCGTTGTTTTGCATACAATTTTTTTTTTCATGTGTTGAAAAAGTCTTGATTATTTTGTGACGTTATAATAGGTGTCTTAAGGGGTTGTATGTAAGTTTTACTCTTTACCTAACAGTTTTTTTGCGAAAGATTCCTGAGGATGGCAGCATTAAAAATTATCATAAAAAGCCTTCGAAAATTTAAAGCTTTTGCTACAGATGTGGATGTTTTTAGTCTTTTTATCTGCTTTTTTGTAAAACAGTTAAACAAAACTCTGCTCATCAACTGAGGCAACCGTTGCAGCAATATACCATATAGCATCATTATCCTCGCAAACTTTCACGGCAGTGAGCGCATAAAAAGCGGTACAATTGAAACGTTGTGCGCTGGGCCTTCAACCTTATGTGCGCTGGACCTCATCTCACGGCTGACTTCAAATTTATTATGAAAAACGCTGTGAAAAACGTAGCTAAAGCTGCCAAATGAGAAACACGTTCATTCGTTCGTGCTGAGGTTTCTAAAGGTGCACCCTTGTGCGCGGCTCCTTGCGGGCTGGACCGAAGTGAATTGCACCGTACGGACTCATCACCATCGAGAACGTTGTGCTGGATATAGCTGGTGTGAGTAAGTGTGTGTGTGTGTTGTTTCATGTGTGTGTGTGTTGCCAACTTGTTGTTAATAATTAGTATTTGGCTGTTGGTGTTGTTGCACATTTTAGCATGCGGCATGCGGCAGGCAGACAGGCTGCTGTTGTTATTCTTGTAGCTGTTGTTCCTGTAACTATTTTAATTTTCTGCCTATTTGGTGTTAATGTAATTATTTTTTGCTTTATGTATTGAGCAATTGTGGAATTAAGGCTTTTTATTATAGCCTGCATGTTTTTTCTTTTTTTTAAATTTTTAGCTGTTGGCAACACTGCATAAACTTTTTTGTTAATGTCATAATTTAACATACTTTTTTCAACAGACAACAGCTTCTTTGCAATTATTAATTATTTTAATTATAAGCTTGAAAGCCTTAGTTGGGAAAAAACGAAGAAATGAAAGTCTTTTTGAAAAATCACTGTTAATGGCTTGTTTCAGCTTTTTATGCAGTTCCCATGATGAGTCGTGCATTATTTTTAAAAATTCACACACTTGACTTAATCAATTTTATATTTTTTCTTCTAAAAAATCGCTAGAAAATTTCACTTTAAATGCCTGATGTTCATCATTTAACAATAAATTGAAAAGCATTTAATTCCATTAAAGCTTAACCCTCTAAAAAGCTTAATAAACATTATTCAGAGTTTAACTAATGAATGCTTAGCTATTAAGAGCCAAATAAAACTTGTGCTAAGCCAGCTAAGTCGAAATACTCACGATTATTTAACCATGAAGCTGGCTGTTAACGGCTAGCAAGCTCAGCCCAACTCAACAACGTCCTTAACATTTTCCTCAGATTTAGCCGGAAACTCAGCAGCGGCGACATCATCATCATCAACATCAGCATCAGCGTCGTCAACATCGTCATCATCACCGTCATTGGCAGGCAGCAGTCTTATTGGCATCAGCAGCATCATTCCAAAACTGCTGCCAATGCATTCGATTTCTTGAGTCTTCAAGTGTTCGTCGTCGTCAATTTTTCGTTGTTTGCATTTTTCGTCGCTACTAATTTAATTGAGTTCACATTTTTTTCCACTTTATTTTTTGTGTTTTCTTTTATGTTTTTTCTTGGTTTCAGCTACCTTTTTATTACTGCCATTTTTATGCTGCATTGAATCACTTTGAGCACCGGAAAGTGCTTCTGCAATCGTCAGCTGAATATCTTTGTTTGGAGCGCTGTGTTCAATTAGAAGCATCAACTTGGTTGGATTTTTATTTCCATACTACTACGTCTTGGGTTAATTTGTTTAACTGGTGGTATTTGTTGTAAGCTGTTGATGTTGTGTTTTTTTTTTTCTCTCTTTGGACTGAAGTGATTTATTTGCTTATAAATTCAATGTACAAAATATATTGTAATAAAAATCTTTAGAAAAATAATGATGAAGTTATGATTTTCAAAGGTTAGCGAATATTTTTGTAATGGAAATTATTTTAATTTTTGACTGATTCGTTAACTATATTTTCAGAGTTAAGAGCAAATTTTTGTAATAAAAAGAATTTTCATTTTCGTCTGATTCGTTAACTACATATAAAAATTTAAGGAAAAAGGCAAAAGTTTAAATCATTACAACTAAAAAGCTAGTTATGTGACGTTTATTGTAAAAGTGACATAAGAAACTTTTTTTTCAATCGATATTTGTTAAACAAAATATCAAAAATTACATAAAATATAAATCCTTTCAACCAAAAGTACACAAAAATTATGAACTAGTACATGATCTCCATGAATCGCATTCAGTAACCACTTACATGACAATTACACTTACAGAGGGTACAGTAACCACTAACATGAGTGGCATAAGCTATTCATGATATTTATTGATAAAATAAACAAAATACAAAACTAGGCATCATAAATATTTCATAAGCCTTGTGTTAAAAGTTCACGAAGTGAGTGTACACAATACATGAACCAATAAAAATTTCGCAAATGCCATGCAAAAACGAAATGAACATGAATCATTCAAAAATTTTGTGAACAAATACGAGAAGCAGTGAAAAAAATGCATAACTGTCATGTACATATACGTGGGAAGCGTGAAATATTTCATAATTCCTAATTCAAACTCTTAATTCTAATTTTTAATTCTAATTCTCAGTTCGAATTCTAATTCTCAATTAATTCTAAAAATTTTAAAATTCTTAAAACTCTTAAAATTCTTAAAATTCTTAAAATTTTTAAAATTTTTAAAATTTTTAAAATTCTGAAAATTCTTAAAATTTTTAGTTCTTAATTCTAAATTCTTAATTCTGAATTCTGAATTCTGAATTCTGAATTCTGAATTCTGAATTCTGAATTCTTAATTCTTAATTCTTAATTCTTAATTCTTAATTCTTAATTCTTAATTCTTAATTCTTAATTCTTAATTCTTAATTCTTAATTCTTAATTCTTAATTCTTAATTCTTAATTCTTAATTCTTAATTCTTAATTCTTAATTCTTAATTCTTAATTCTTAATTCTTAATTCTTAATTCTTAATTCTTAATTCTTAATTCTTAATTCTTAATTCTTAATTCTTAATTCTTAATTCTTAATTCTTAATTCTTAATTCTTAATTCTTAATTCTTAATTCTCAATTCTTAATTCTTAATTCTTAATTCTGAATTCTTAATTCTTAATTCTTAATTCTTAATTCTTAATTCTTAATTCTTAATTCTTAATTCTTAATTCTTAATTCTTAATTCTTAATTCTTAATTCTTAATTCTTAATTCTTAATTCTTAATTCTTAATTCTTAATTCTTAATTCTTAATTCTTAATTCTTAATTCTTAATTCTTAATTCTTAATTCTTAATTCTTAATTCTTAATTCTTAATTCTTAATTCTTAATTCTTAATTCTTAATTCTTAATTCTTAATTCTTAATTCTTAATTCTTAATTCTTAATTCTTAATTCTTAATTCTTAATTCTTAATTCTTAATTCTTAATTCTTAATTCTTAATTCTTAATTCTTAATTCTTAATTCTTAATTCTTAATTCTTAATTCTTAATTCTTAATTCTTAATTCTTAATTCTTAATTCTTAATTCTTAATTCTTAATTCTTAATTCTTAATTCTTAATTCTTAATTCTTAATTCTTAATTCTTAATTCTTAATTCTTAATTCTTAATTCTTAATTCTTAATTCTTAATTCTTAATTCTTAATTCTTAATTCTTTATTCTTAATTCTTAATTCTTCAATCTTCATTCTTCATTCTTCATTCTTAATTCTTAATTCTTAATTCTTAATTCTTAATTCTTAATTCTTAATTCTTAATTCTTAATTCTTAATTCTTAATTCTTAATTCTTAATTCTTAATTCTTAATTCTTAATTCTTAATTCTTAATTCTTAATTCTTAATTCTTAATTCTTAATTCTTAATTCTTAATTCTTAATTCTTAATTCTTAATTCTTAATTCTTAATTCTTAATTCTTAATTCTTAATTCTTAATTCTTAATTCTTAATTCTTAATTCTTAATTCTTAATTCTTAATTCTTAATTCTTAATTCTTAATTCTTAATTCTTAATTCTTAATTCTTAATTCTTAATTCTTAATTCTTTATTCTTAATTCTTAATTCTTCAATCTTTATTCTTAATTCTTAATTCTTAATTCTTAATTCTTAATTCTTAATTCTTAATTCTTAATTCTTAATTCTTAATTCTTAATTCTTAATTCTTAATTCTTAATTCTTAATTCTTAATTCTTAATTCTTAATTCTTAATTCTTAATTCTTAATTCTTAATTCTTAATTCTTAATTCTTAATTCTTAATTCTTAATTCTTAATTCTTAATTCTTAATTCTTAATTCTTAATTCTTAATTCTTTATTCTTAATTCTTAATTCTTAATTCTTAATTCTTAATTCTTAATTCTTAATTCTTAATTCTTAATTCTTAATTCTTAATTCTTAATTCTTAATTCTTAATTCTTAATTCTTAATTCTTAATTCTTAATTCTTAATTCTTAATTCTTAATTCTTAATTCTTAATTCTTAATTCTTAATTCTTAATTCTTAATTCTTAATTCTTAATTCTTAATTCTTAATTCTTAATTCTTAATTCTTAATTCTTAATTCTTAATTCTTAATTCTTAATTCTTAATTCTTAATTCTTAATTCTTAATTCTTAATTCTTAATTCTTCATTCTTAATTCTTAATTCTTCATTCTTCATTCTTCATTCTTCATTCTTCATTTTTCATTCTTCATTCTTCATTCTTCATTCTTAATTCTTCATTCTTCATTCTTCATTCTTCATTCATCATATTTCATTCTTCATTCTTCATTCTTCATTCTTCATTCTTCATTCTTCATTCTTCATTCTTCAGTCTTCCGTCTTCATTCTTCATTCTTCATTCTTCATTCTTCATTCTTCATTCTTCATTCTTCATTCTTCATTCTTCATTCTTCATTCTTCATTCTTCATTCTTCATTCTTCATTCTTCATTCTTCATTCTTCATTCTTCATTCTTCATTCTTCATTCTTCATTCTTCATTCTTCATTCTTCATTCTTCAGTCTTCCGTCTTCATTCTTCATTCTTCATTCTTCATTCTTCATTCTTCATTCTTCATTCTTCATTCTTCATTCTTCATTCTTCATTCTTCATTCTTCATTCTTCATTCTTCAGTCTTCCGTCTTCATTCTTCATTCTTCATTCTTCATTCTTCATTCTTCATTCTTCATTCTTCATTCTTCATGCTTCATTCTTCATTCTTCATTCTTCAGTCTTCCGTCTTCATTCTTCATTCTTCATTCTTCATTCTTCATTCTTCATTCTTCATTCTTCATTCTTCATTCTTCATTCTTCATTCTTCATTCTTCATTCTTCATTCTTCATTCTTCATTCTTCATTCTTCATTCTTCATTCTTCATTCTTCATTCTTCATTCTTCATTCTTCATTCTTCATTCTTCATTCTTCATTCTTCATTCTTCATTCTTCATTCTTCATTCTTCATTCTTCATTCTTCATTCTTCATTCTTCATTCTTCATTCTTCATTCTTCATTCTTCATTCTTCATTCTTCATTCTTCATTCTTCATTCTTCATTCTTCATTCTTCATTCTTCATTCTTCATTCTTCATTCTTCATTCTTCATTCTTCATTCTTCATTCTTCATTCTTTATTCTTCATTCTTCATTCTTCATTCTTCATTCTTCATTCTTCATTCTTCATTCTTCAATCTTCATTCTTCATTATTCAATCTTCATTCTTCATTCTTCATTCTTCATTCTTCATTCTTCATTCTTCATTCTTCATTCTTTAGTCATCATATTTCATTCTTCGTTCTTCTTACTTCTTTCTTTTTTCTAAATGCTTCTTTGTTCATTCTTTACTCTTAATTTTTAGTTCGTTATGTTATTATTTTTATACCCTAAACCTGAAAGGTCAGGGTATATTAACTTTGTGCAAACGTTTGTAACGCATAGAACGAAGCGAGTCCGGTATAGAAAAGTATATATATTCTTGATCAGCGTCACCACGTGAGTCGAGCTATCCATGTCCGTCCGTCCGTCCGTCCGTCCGTCTGTCCGTCTGTGTGTTGTCCGTATACACAGGATAAGAAGAAGGAGTCGAGATAATTGGATGAAACTTGGTACACATGGTCACAAGCACCCAAGGATCTGCACTATTGAATATTTTTGGAATCCGCTCACGGACACGCCTACCTCCCATACAACGCAAAAATTGTAAACTGCATAACTCAGCTCATAATTAACCTACAACAATAAAATTTAGTATATATGTGTTTTGTATCAACACAAAGATGTCATCGAAAAATGGGTGTCGTTTGCTCAAGGACACGCCCACCTCCCATACAATCCAAAAATTGAAAACGCAATTAATAAGCTTGTGTTTAACCTAAAGAGCTTAAATTTGGCACATATGTCTTTTATGACAAGACAAAGATGTTATTGAAAAATGGACATCATCCGCCCACGGACACGCCTACCTCCCATACAACCCAAAAATTGAAAAAGCAATAAATAAGCCTGTGTTTAACCTACAGAGCTAAAATTTGGCACATATGTTTATTATGACAAGACAAAGACGTTTTGAAAAATGGACGTCATCCGCCTACGGACACGCCTACCTCCCATACAACCCAAAAAGTTTAAAACTCAATAAATAAGGTTTTGTTTGTCATAGAGAAATGAAATTTGGTATGTATGTATTTTATACCAAAACTAAGGTGTGTTCAAAAATTGGGAGTAGTCCGTCCATGAACACGCCCACCTCCCATAGTGAAAGCATAATAAAGGCATTAACTGTGAGCTACAGGAATAAAACTTGGTATGTGTACATTTTTCTTCAACATTTAAATGGATATAAAATATAGGCTTCATGCGCCCACGGACGCGCCCATTTACAATAAAAATTTTTTTGTTTTTGAAAAGACTTTAGACTTTCTTTACTTGTTTTATTTAATTCTATAATTTTAATCTATGCTGTGCGTTAGGACTCCTCAAAGAATTATCATAGAAGTTTGATTGAACACAAAGACCTAGAAGTCGCTTGTATTCACATCACAAGGTCATTGCTTCTTGAAGTTCAATCGACTTAAACTTTCCAAATTGATTAATTTACAACTTTATAGCATGCTGATTACTTTTTGGCCAAACATTTCAAGACTGCTTCCCACTTCCAGGTAAACACATT
The DNA here is from genome assembly GCA_958299015.1 of Tetanocera ferruginea. Lineage (NCBI taxonomy): Eukaryota > Metazoa > Arthropoda > Insecta > Diptera > Sciomyzidae > Tetanocera > Tetanocera ferruginea. Next base: position 105,451,853 of record OY282644.1, read on the forward strand.
AAAAAAGCATTAACGTTGTATTTAATTAAAAAAAAGAAGAAAACTTAGAGGGAAAAAAAAAAAATAAAAAACCACCTTAAGTTATCACTTAAATGCGGAAGCGTTCATTCAGCAATCATTACTCATAAAAACTAATAATAATAATAAATGAAATTAATTTAAGGATATTTGACCGCTGGCTAAATAGTCATGGAAGTGCAACAAGAAGCTGGCCACGAACACGCTGTGACTACTTTTTAGAAAATGCAGTTTTTGTGACTTTTTGCGGTGTGTGTGTGTGTGTGTGTGTGGATGTATTATTTATGCAATGCGCAGCGCAGGCGCAACATATGCGCACACATGTTTGCTAGTTGCCACAAGCCGACTTTGATAGAAGAGCGAGCTGTTTGTGACTGCAGGCTTTAATTTATTTCTTATTTTTTTTTTTTTGCAACAAGTTATAAGAAGTGCTAGAAGAAGAACAAAGCGATTGCTGTGCTGCGCCTGATGATGACAATTTTTCGCTGTTTCTGTTGGCGGCAGAAACAGCAACGCATTTCTATGCATGCACTGCAGACTTCTTTAACTGGCTGTTATATTAAATTCATTAAAATTTTATTAGAAAAAAAAAATAATTCAAGTACACAACATTTTACATCATTAAATGAGCTACTATAACACAGTGTTGCCAACCTGCTGCGATTTTGAATAGAAACCCTTGAAACTTGTTTCAATTATATTGGCTTGTGTGCTTGTGTGAACTTTATGCTTATTGGATAATTGTTTAATTAGTGTTATTATGTTGGCAACACTGGCCAATGCAATTCTGCTGTTTTCCCCCTGCACTAAGGCTGTGTTGATTTTGTAGCATTTTGTTGTAAAATTTTGTGTTGGTGTTTCAAGCTGTTGTAGGTACTACTTCTTTTATATCTTGTTGTTGTTTTTGTTGCTTACTCTACAAGTGCGCGCTTAATTTCGAAAATCGATTTAGGGCTGCCACATAATTGCGAAAACAAAAAAAAAAAAAAAAAATTGAGGAAAAAAAAACCTTAATGCCTAGTAAAAAATAAAAGGAGTGCCATTAATCTTCTCAGATCATTATTTTTGTGGCTGTTGTTGGTTTACTTTGCCATTTCATTCTTTGTTGGCTGTTTTTTTTTTTTGCAAGTTGTCAGTCAGTCAGTCAATCTGTTGCAGTCTTCTCTGCTAGTGTCTTCTTGTCAAGGTTTTTTATATATTCCTATACACCTTCTCTTCTCCCTCAACATGATAAGAACAAAGTGTAATTTTCAGCTATCCAAGGCAATTTAACTCTGCGCCACACGAGCCGTTTTTAATGACTTCATTTAATATGCTAGAATAAACGAAGGTGTTTTCAATTATTTATGTTAGTGTGTGTAAAGTTGAGTGTGTGTTAATTTTAAGTTTTAAGTGTATGAGTGTGCGTGTGTGTGTGTTTTGCTTGCGGCCTTGTAATTTCTCAGAACTTGAGTTGTTTATAAAAGCCAGCCGGACCCTTCACAACCTATAACACTACAATAGCAAATCAGCTTGGAACTAGCATATTTCATACTTAAAGAAAATTAGTTCGTTTTTTATTGAAATAACTACAATGTAATCTCAGCTAATTTACTTTTAGTCAGATAAAAAGGCAATAAAATGCTGGCACTGAATTCTTTTGCTTCAACATGCTTATTATAGTGATTTCATGATTTTTTTAATATAGTCTGACAGTCAGAGATTTGTCTGCAAAATCTTCGAATAACTTAATGCTTCTTCAAAATTATTATGTTCAAAAAGTTATAAGGAGATAGATCTTACTACCTTCCATGCATTTATGATAACAATTATTAAATTTTGATGTTTTGTAAAGAGTTTTTTCTATAACTGGTTTTGTGTATTTTGTTCATGAGCTGAGTGCACTCGTACTCATATGGGCATTTCCACAGAATGGTCTGCCGGGACCGAAAAAAAATGTTAAAAAACAAATAATTTCTTTAGTTATTATTTAAAAAAATGCTTGAATTTTTAGAATTTACTGCCTTTACAACTTATTTTAGTTTTTATTCTGAGAAAATTAGCCTGATAACTGAGAAATATGTTTTTCTTGCTTTAAGCTGCTTCTAAGGGCTTTTTCTCGTTAGTATTTTTCGTTTTTTTATTAATGTTATGTTTGCACTCTTCTTATAAAATACATCTATCAACTACAAATAAGCAATAAAAAATAAATAGATACCAAACAAAGCTCGATTAACGGTGAATTTTTTATATTGATTTAATTACTATTCGAATTTCGCTTTCTTGCATCTAAATCACCATTTGTTATCAGAACTTCGTGATCGCTCTAAGCAAGTATTTGAAAATTGTAACTTAAATCAAATTTGTTCGCCTCACTATAAAATAAAGTTACGGCAGGTAAAAATCATACCAAACATTTAATATTTCAAACTGATTATGAAACTGTGTCGCGTTCGCGATCATGCGTCGTTTTTTAAATAGACTTTGTAAGGGAAGTATGGAAAGGTTTCATTCGATTTTTCTGAATTTTTAACTTTGTAAGGGTTAATAGTTCAAATTAAAGCTCATGTGCTAATTCTCAAGTCATTGGATTGATTTTTTCGAAAATCGATTTTTAACACATTTTCCATTTTGAGAACGTCAGTTTATATGGGAGGTATACGTGGTTTTCATCCTATTTGGCTTATTTTCGTACATGAGCTTAATTTTTTACAATATAAGCTTAAATATCTAATTTCATTACGAAATTATTTTATTTCGTTAAACATAATCTTATGAATTGCGTTTTCAATTTTTGGGTTGTATGAGAAGTGGGCGTGTCCTAGGGCAAATGATGTCCAATTTTCAAAATCATCTTTGGTTTGTTATAAAAAACATGAGCTCCAAATTGTTTCTTTGTAGATTATATATAAGCTTATTTATTGAGTTTTCAATTTTAGGGTAGTATGGTTGGTGGGCGTGTCCGCGAGCGGATAAGTCTTTCCTGAGACTTCTTTGGTTTGTTTTAAGAAACATACCCACCAAATTTTATCTCTGTAGGTTAAACACGAGTTTATTTATTGAGTTTTAAATTTTTGGATTGTATGGGAGGTGGGCGTGTCCGTAGACGGATGACATTTTTTTTGAAGACGTCTGTGTTTTGATAAAAAATACTTACGTGCCAAATTTTATCTCTGTACGTTAAACATGAACTTATTTAGTTAGTTTTTAGTTGTTGGTTGTATGGAAGGTGGGCGTGTCTGTTGGCGGATGACACCCATATTTCGAAGATATCTTTGTTTTGATCTAAAATACATCGTTCAAAATTTTATCTCTGTAGGATAAACATGAGCTTATTTATTGAGTTTTAAATTTTTGGGTTGTATGGTAGGTGGGAGTGGCCGTGAGTGGATGACACCTTTATTTTCGAAGACTTTGCTTTGTTTTGATATTAAATACAAACCTATCAAATTTTATCTCTGTACGTTAAACATGAGCTTATTTATTGAGTTCTTAATTTTTGGTTGTATGTGAGGTGGGCGTCCCCGTGGGCAGATGACACCCATTTTGCGAATACATTTTTGTTTTGATATACATTTTATACTTACCTAATTTTATCGTTGTATCTTTATTATGAGCTGATTTATGGCAGTTTTAAATTTTTGCGTTATTTGGGAGGTAGGCGTGTCCGTGGGCGGATTCCAAAAATATTCAATAGACCAGATCCTTATACCCATGTGACCACGTGTGCCGAGTTTCATCCTATTATCTCGACTCCTTCTTCGTATCCTGTGTTTACGGTCAACTCACAGACGGACGGACGGACGAACGCAGATGGATAGCTCGACTCACGAGGTGACTCTGATCAAGAATATATACACTTTTCTATACCGGACTCGCTTCGTTCTATGCTTTACAAACGTTTGCACAAAGTTAATATACCCTGACCTTTCAGGTTTAGGGTATAAAAATGGCTTATACAAAGAGCAATGAATTTCTTAAATAAATTCAAAAATTTTAGGTGAAACATTAACAAAATTTGAAAAGTACTTGAAGAGGTAAAAAAAAACGCAAAATTTTAAAAAAAAAGGCAAAAAAAGTCAAAAAACATTTTTTATTTGGAATCAAAAAGACTCATATCGTGAAATTTTTTATCACCGAATGATTATAACGACAAACAAAAAAAAAAGGCAAAATCCGGGCCCTGGTTATAATGTTTAGGGGTGAAGTAGATGTTATGAATCAGAAAAATTTTGATCAAAGGTAATTTTACCCCAAAAATGAAACTGTTTTTGATTTAACCCTCTAACGGGTAAGGCTGCCCTGAGGCAGCCATCCCTTTTCAGATCCTGACTTCTTATTCAAACAATTATTTAAATAAATTATTATTTAAATAATAATTAAATAATTTATTATTAAATAAATTATGGCAGCACTCGAGACTTAACAAAGCTTCAGCTTTTGCAGCCCTGAAGCTCAATAATATGTTTTGTTTAGCTTTTGTGATCATTTGAGTTTGGTTTTTGTGCAGAAACGTGTTGCAAACGAAGTTTGAGAAAAGTCAATTTAAAAAAAAAAATACAAAAATTACTTATAAACGGCGGGAAGCTCCAATTATTTTTAGGTAAGTAGCTGAAAGTGTTCATAAATGTTCATAAACGACGAAATGTTCATAAACGACATGAATGCAGGAGAACAAATCGATTTGTTTCTTCACGGGACCGATTTCTCGCTCAATTTCTCTGATTTTGACAATTCATCATTTGCAAACAAAGCGGCTACATCAGTGGCAAACGAATTGTCAACAATATTGGCATCGGCTGAAATTTCAAAGCCCACAAAAAGAACTCGCTCGCCGTTGCCATCATTCGAGGAAACGGGTCCTTCCATTCCGGCTTCTTCTGGAGGTTTCAGTTTGTCAAGTGAGTATTATATAACATTGGTTTGTTTCAGTATTTATTATCAAATATTTTATTTTTTCAGACGTGGAGGATATATGTAAAGATTCGCATGAATTTTCGCGAATGACATGGCGTAAAAGATCGATGCGTCTCCATACAAATGAGATCGCATTTCAAGGAGATTCGAAAATGCCAGACGAGATCAAGAGTTTTGATACTCCAATGGAGTACTTCTGCTATTTTTTTAACCCTAGAAATTATGCAAATGATTGTTGAAGAGACAAGCAGAGCGGCCCTTGCTGCGGATATCAACACAAAGTTCCATACGAATGTGGAGGAGATGTACCAATATATTGGAGTGTTGCTTTATATGTCTGTCTACAAATATCCAAATATTGAAAGTTACTGGGGAAAAAATGCTTTTCAAGCCGTTCAAAGAGCAATACCACTAAAAAAGTTTCTGACAATAAAACGATATCTATGTTTTGCAAATGAAAGCGAGCTTCCCAATTTTAGGGAAGAAATTGCGGCATGTTTGGTAACTTACTCTCGAAAAAGAACTGCAGGCAGAAAGAGCCGAAGTACTACACCACAACCAGACTACAAAATTGGATTAAAGGCAAAACATTTTGTTGCTGATGTACGTTTTGACGGATATATGCATTTCCCGAAATGGTTGCCAAAAGACACCGGCAAAAAAGAAGTGCAAGCTATGCAAAACGTCACAGACGCAATGTATCTGTGAAAAATGCAACCTATATTTATTTTACCTGACTATTTTTTTAAGACTGACCGGGTAAGGCTGCCCTGAGGCTGCCTTTCATTATTTTCACCTGTCTGCTAAGTACGATAAAAAATTTCACATTTTACATCACCCACCGTTAGAGGGCTAAATACCAAAATCTTCTAGTGTTTTTTAAACTATCTTTTGATTTCAATATATATATATATGATTTGAATAGTGTTTAAATTGTTTACCACAAAATCTCTACGTCGAATACTGATGCAATCTATGTATCTGTATTGGCATTCCCCGAAATTAGTACTCGAATCAAATAAACGATTCGTTCATCAACCACAAGATTAATTTTGAACCTTGAATCTTGCGCCGATTACTACTCCGTCCAGTCGTTATCTTTCCAAAAATTAAAAGGAGAGTAAGATATGTATTGTGTGCTACAAGCAACATAAAGACCATCGAAGCAATGCCATTTGCCACTTTCGCAAAAAATCTTAGACAACTCATTTTTTTTGGCTTTGACAATAAGATTTGTTTCAAGGTCAAAATATCGTAAGCCCACTTTATCTCTCAAATTTATGGCATTTTTAAAAATTTAAGCTCCTGTTAGCCCACATTTTACCAAAATTTTAAATAACTCGGGATTATCTTAAATAAATCCAAGCTATAAGATTTGTTTTGTCGACATTTCCATATTAGTGCTTCTAAATCCATAGGCGACATTTTTTTTAGTGCTCAGGGATTCATAATGACGACGAAATGACGTTAAGAAAAATTTGTAATATTTTCGTTGAAATTCTATAAAACGTTGTAATCGTTTAACCTTATCGTTATTTCGTTATCCTTACATAAAAAACTTCTAAAATTTTTCAATTACAAAACTGGAATAAGTGACCTTAAACAAATTGTGACTCTGGGAATTTGCAGACCTCTGCTGAAAAACATTTTCCAATTTGCAAACTTGATTATAGAATTTCTCTGGTACAATATGATTGCAAGTCATAATGATGCTGCACTCGTACCTTGCCTTGCACAAGGAAACCCTGATTAAGCCAGCGTACAATTTTCGTATGATTATCCAGTAGAAAATTTGTACAACATACATTGTTGCATGGTTTTTTTTTTTTTTTCGTACTCATTGTGTTATATTGTTGGTCCTGCTGCTATGGTTTTTAGTTGCTGTTATTGTTGTTGTTGTTGTTACAATTTGATATCTTCATTAAATTTTTCAAATGAAAACCATACGAATTGTGACTTTGTATTGTGTCGTTATGTGATTTTTTTTTTCTGTTTTGTCTTATTTTTTGATATTGTTGTTTCGGTTAAGCTACAAAAACTCGTTCAGTTGTAAGTTAATCCTTTTTTCAGTGGATGTCAACTAAAGACTGGAAGATGTCTCAGTTACAAATTCAACAGTATGAGTAAATAAGTGGTGTGTGTGTTGGCCTGGTTGTAACGCTTGGCATTTTTTTTGTGCTTAGTTTTTTGGAACAAACATACGCCAGGAAATCGTGACTTCATCAACATATCAGAGTCACCAAGTAAAAAAAAGGGGAACAATACTGCACATTCAGCTAAAGAAAAACCAACGAAGAATTTCATGTTTGTTTTTAAGTTTTATTTGTTTATTTGAGCTTAAATTAAAAGTTGCAGCTTTATATGAGTGTTGATGCATATATTGTGGTAATTGGAAGAAAAAAAAAATTGCATGCCTTCTATGCTCTGCATCAAGCAAATTATTGTGATAAAATTAAAAATTAAAAATCGCAATAATTTCAAAAACTACAAATATCTTCAATAATAACAAAAAATAAAAATGAAATAATCACATTATATATATAAATAATTACAAAACCTACAAATTTATAAAAAAAAATAAACGAAAGAGGATTATTTAAGGTTCATTACCAATGCCGTAAATAATGCATTAATTTTAAAAATTATTTTTTGTAACAAAAAAAAACATCAATCCTTTTACTGCTTCGTCAATTCCAATTAGAATGTATATAAATTGCTTGATTCGGTTAACAATACCTATAAATATCAGTGATAATAAAAGTGCATTTATTCTTAACCACCCACAGTCTTGCTTAGTAAACTAGAGTTAAGAATTGATTCAATATAAAATCAAGTGGTTTTTTAACGTTTCAACGTAGTACCTAGATTTGTTTGTTCCACATGTTTTGTTCTCCACACGTAAGCAGCTCAATCTTTAAAATTGTTCATCTGGTTTTGTCACTATTTGTCAGCTCAACCAATATATACAATAAATACACTTTAGCAGATAAAATGCTGCCACATTAACATACAGGGTGTTATACAAAATTGTTAGTAAGAACTTGTCCGCACAGAGCACAACCAAAGTAAAAAGTAAAAGTTTAGCCAACTGGGTTCTGGGATAATATTCTTCCCGAAAGTCTGTTCCAAAGTCCATACTGAGAAGCGATATTGAAGTGGATTATTTTTCTTCAATTTCAGAATTGTTGAGTTAATTGAACCTTATAAATGAATCAGACGACATGTACAAGTTAATCCATGAACCACCAAGGTGTGATTCCGTCTGCCGATTTCGATGATTTTTTCAGTAATTGCTTATTTTTGTCCCTAGATCACAATTTCTTAAATAAAAAAAAAAAATACAAATTTCTGGTTTCCCGGAAAATGGGTGTTGATTTAAAGCCGTAAAGTGTTTAATGAATTAAATGCGTTTGTATTCAAAATTCTTTCACATAGAATTTTTTATTTTGGAAAGCTAGGGGGATGGCATTTGGGAACGTTTAAAAAGTGACTATTAGGTTGTAGAGAGGGGTAAGGGGAAGGAAGAGGTAAAGGCAAATTGGGCAAATATTTCAACTGATAAGAACCTCAACTTAGAGTATGTGATATGACTAAAACAAATATATGCATCAAAAAGTTCAAAAAATATATAAAATGTGAAAAAAAACTATAAAAGAAAAAAAAAACAAAAAATAAAGTGATGCCACGCCGTCTCATTACGTCCTTGTCGTTGGCTCTGGATAATGCCAGAGGTGAGTCACTATAGCCTAAAAATAACAGGAAATAACCTATAGAAAGCAATTTCTAGTGAATTTCAGGATTCCTAATTTTTTTATGCCGGCATTATCGGAAAGTCGATATAACGATGCGACTTGTGATCGGAACTGTACCTTAGTTATATTGGAGATATAATGACCATGTTTTGGGTATTTTCTATGGCGATAAAAATTCTTCAAATCCCGGTAATGTAAAGGTTTGCTTTAGAAATCTCTCGTTTCACTCGGACTATCCAGTCCAATACATTGAAAGTTGACGAATAGTTTTTGAAAACTGGTTAAAGTTAAGCAAATGGCTTGTATGATTACTGCTAGGACCGCACAAATAATATATTTTTGTTGATAACATAATTCTGATTTAAGGAAACTAGTATATGAGAATAAAAATATCGTTAAAAATATAAAACGAAACAAATAGACAACGCCTTCTTTTAGGAAATCAGAATCAATTGGAAAAAGTGATCCAGTGAATAAATGTATGCGGTTCTTTTTAAAGAATCCTGGAACTTCTATACGTGATGCAGCGTTCTATGGACAACAAAAAGACGTTCAAGAAGCCAAATAGAAACCTTAATCAAAGATTTTAAAAATTCAAATTGTGTAAAAACAAAATTATATTAGCATAATAATTTAATTCTATGTCGAGAAGGAATAACCGCTAAATTCGATTAAGGACAAAGTGAGGTTATGACTTTCATTGCGTTTTTTCGCAACGAAATACATTAGTACTTAAATTTGTATGGTTGTACCTTGAATATTAAATTTTCGAGGCCATCAAATCTAAACAGTAAAAGTCAGGGTACCCTGATATTAGGTAAAAATTTTAATCTTAAAAATGCACTCCTGAAATTTTGAAAATGAGTTTAGCTGTTATTTCTTGTCGACACAGAATTGTACCAGTTGAGAGATACCACATACAAAGCTTAGCTATCAGCATCTCTTGTTTTTCGTGCAGTCAAGGTGATGAGACGTAATTGGATTAGTAATGGTGAGTGTTACCTTGTGGAGTCAGAATTCTATTGGCGATATACGTCGACATATTATTGGTGGTAAGTAAGTCTTCTTCCCCGATTTTGCTTCCACTTGTAGTGTGCCGCGATTATGTATTGGTGGTAAGTAGTATCCGACCGAATGTGAATTTTTGCCAAAGCCGAAGCAGATTCTTAGACAAAATGGAAATAAACGGCTTAAGGCCGAAGCCGAATAACAAACATATGTTTTCAAGTCAAAAAAAAATCTATTATAAAAACTATTCTTTGCTTTTGTTAAATATTCATTTCAGTACAAAAAAACGTAATGAAACCATTAAACTCGAATTAAATGTAAGAGTTTTTCTACAAAATTCAGATGTTTCTGTAATTGATTTATTGACGTCAGGATAACGTTGAAAAAAATGCTTAACTAACTGCTTCTAACTGATACTGAAATCTGGCAGAAAATTTTTAGCTTTAACTCGGCTTTATAATTCAGTCGACAACAAAAGCAAAAACGTTGCAATTCAATTCATAAAAAATGCTATATTTTTCATTTGAATAAAATTTTCAACGAGTGAACACCAACTCATGAAAGAACAGAAAAGGAGAGAAAAACAAAACCAACAATGGAAAATGTCAAATGTGGAATTTTGAACGGAGTACTGAACTGAATTATTCAAAAAAATTCTAAAAACTTATAAAATAAAATGTGTAGCAAAGCACAAACATTCGGCAAAAATAATCGACTATCTCGGCCGAAGCCGAAGGTCAAAATATCGGCCGATTATGTGGATTACCGAAGCCCAAGCCGAATAATCGGTCGGACACTAGTGGTAAGCTTTTTGCACAATATTGCTGTCAAACTTCTTCGATCGGACTTAGACTTATCTTGTCGATTTCTGTAAACATATTATTGGTGGCAAGTCTTCTTAGTTTTTTTAGGTCTTCAAGGGATTACGTATTGGTAGTCAGCTTTCTTCCCCAATATTGCTGTCAAACTTCTTCGATAGGATTAATAGTTCTCTTGTCGATTTCTGTAAACATATTATCGGTGGTAAGTCGTCTTCCCCGATAATATTTGATTTCCATTCGTAAGGTGCCTCGATTTACGTAGACATATTATCATTGGTTAGTCTTCTTCCCCGATAATATTTTGTTTCCACTAAAATTAATCTTGTTCGATAGGATTCAGAATTCTCTTGTCGATTTATGTAGACATATTATCAGTGGTAAGTCTTCGTCTACGATAATATTTTGTTTCCTCCCGCAGGGTGCCTCGATTACGTATTGGTGATAAATCTTCTTCCCCAATATTGTAATTAACTTCCTCAGCTGCCAGTCTTGTAAATTATATCAAGACAAGGTCATACTTCCCCAGAGCACGCTAAAGTAAGGCAAACCAGTCGACTACAACAGTCCAACTCCAGGAAAAAACGTGCTAACACCGTAGTAGACAATTTCCTCCAGCAAAAACTGTATCAGCGCAAGCAAGTCAACATCTCCAGCAAGGTCTGTATCATCGCCATCAAGTCAATATCAACTCAAGGACATAACTAAGATCATAGCTATCAAGTCAATGTCAACTCAATGACATATCTAAGTACATCGCCAGCAAGTCAATGTCAACTCAATTGAAATAAGCCACAAGGAATATTATTGATAATAATTGCATAACTAATAAACTAAAAGGAAATATCTGTACATAAGCAAAAGGTGTCTCTTATTATTATACATTTTCTGCTACGAACCCTGCATATAGGCGAGTATACCGCAGCTGTAGAATTCGGAAAACGGAAGTTCGTTACAATTGGAAGGTTATTTCAGCCTTTCCACCCCCGAACATTTTTTAGAAATCTGAAAAAGAACTGATTGATACAAATTTAAGGAGGTCATTAAAACAACACTACCCCCCTCTAGAATTTTTATCCTTTTATTCTTATCCGATCCTTCTGATCATAGGGATCTCGAAGAAGAAGAGGACGTCTAGCGTCCGCCAGGTTTTGTAGCAAGTTATAGATGGTTCTCATAAACATGATCACTTTGAAGTTGTAGGGCTTTGGAGTTGTATCCTTGTGGTATCACAATTTAGCAATTCTTTTTATCTAAGTGGTGGGTCGACCAAACGGATTATTCCACCAAAAGGCATTTTTCTTTAATAAAAATGTTCACCATATTCTGGTGAACGACCATTTTTCATAGAAGTCCAAAATTAAAACTTGTGTGACGAAAACTTGCAAATATTTGCAAATAAGTTTGTACCCATCGGGTAAAGAAGCACTACGAAAGACATTTTTGAGTACTTGCGAGTCATTTGAAAGTGCTGACCACACTCAGGGGAAACTCAGGGGGAAAAAAACTGCAAATCCAATATTTTTGGCTTTTAAAAGGTTGTAGCACTCAGAACTAAAGAATATTTCTCTCGGGCAATGCTAATGCTTTTGAATTAAAAGTTTTCTAGCATTAAAAGCAATAATGATTCTAATACTGTAAAGCTTTTAATTGAGCAAATGCCAAAAGTAAGTTGTAAATAAAGCATAGCTATGAACATATGTATTAAAAGTCGTCTTCTTTATTAAAAAAAAAAACAAAAGTTTTGACTTTTGCGGTAAAAGATTTGTTTTAACAGAAAAAATTTTTTAAAAATGGGACTAAATTGTTTTAGTCATTGGAAATATGGTAGGGAGAGCGTTGTTACAAGTATTATTTAAATGCAATAAGTATTGTATAACTGTTTAAGACTTGATAGACTTTTTTGATAAGCAAACTGTTTTAAGCAATTTAGGCTTATTTAAATGTTGTTCAATATGCAACCCATGAAGAACTGTGATTTTTTTTTTTACAACATACCCTGTATAAACAACAAATAACTTGCAGCCGCAAGTTATCTAGAGCTCAGCAGGATCTACAAATAAAGCGCTATATTTGCATGCTTTCAATAGAGTTGTTTTTTTTTTTTTTGTTTTTGCCTACATTTTTCACTATTAGTGGCAACATTTTTTAACATTTTATCCTAGACAAAATGACGTGTGTTCTAGATATGAATTGGAAATTACTGCACACATTCATAGCATTCAATTCATTTGCGATGTGATTGCAAAAGCCAACCATATTTATATAGTTGCTCATGTGTGCTCATGTGTATGTGCGTCACAAGTAACGTCCTCTCATTTGCAGTTTTATTCAGGCGGGTGAAGCATCCTCCACCACTGCCACAGGCCATACAGCCATACAGCACAATCCAATACAAACAAACAACACGCTGTCCTACAAATTCTACACAATTCAAGTGTTCCAAAAATGCAACCTCATCATCATTACCAACGCGCCAAGCTCTCGCTGTGTCTTGTTCGTCGGCGTCATCGTCATCTTCATCGTCATCAGAGTCGCCTGCTCTATAAAGAATTCCATTTTATTAGCAGCTCGTGTGCTGCAGTCCATGTGAGGCTTTTGCTTTTAAAAGTGTTCCCATGTTTTGATAGCCACGCTATCAGTGGCCCAAGGAAATAAATGTGGCCTATAGAGATTAGCCAGCCAACTAGCCAATGTCTGTTATGCGCCTTATAAGCTCAACCATGCGGCAACAAAGTGTTGCCATTGCCAGCAAGCCAACCAGCCAGCGTCATCATCAGTCCCTTCAAAGCTGTTAACTCGAAGGTACTGACTGCAACTTGTCCAAATTTATCTGCATGCAGCAAAAGTTGTGTGAGACAGGGTTTAATTTTTCTTATATGTATGTTTGCATTGTTATTTTGACTTATTTCGATAAGTTGTTGTCGGCGTTGCTGCTTGGTTTTGGCCATTTTTAACTCTTCTCCTACTTCACGCTTTAAACCATGTGCTTTTTATGCAAAATGCAAAAACAAAAAAGTGTTGACGTGACCCTAGATTGACCCAAAAATACCAATAAGGTTTGTTTTAATTTTGTGTAGATAATTTTCAACGCATGGTTATCATGTGCTGCTGACTGCTGACTGCTGTTGGCTGAAAGGGTGCAGCCAGCCATCTGTGGTCAGAGGGTATAAGAAAAAAAAAAAAAAAAAAAACAAAAAACGTGCCAACAAGCCTGAGATGATTGCCGTTTAAAATCATGCCAAAGGAATGTTCAGCTAAAATATAAGGTTTATAAAAAAACTTGATGGCTTTGAAATAAAGCGAGTGGGAAGTGTTTTTTTCTTTTTACGGCTGATATGAGGTATTGAAATAAGACTGTTTAACTGCGATTTGATCTCTTATCGCAGAGTATCAAGCTAGATTCTAAGTGAAATTGTTTCACAAAAAATAAACAATTAAAACAAAAATTCAAGGTCTCACTTCATAATTCTGGCCATGATGATCATTTGTATTTGTATTTATTTGAAAACTATTGTTGATATTTAAGATTAAATCTTTTACATGCCGCATAGACAAAATTAAAGAAAATAAATAGAAAATGAGTTATAAGAGGAACAACACGAAATCCCTCCGTTCTTCGCTAATTACTACAAAATTTTGAAACAAATCAGATGTTATGCTTCACCAAAATTTTTCGAAGCACTTAAAGAATGTGTTTACAAGTGTTCATTGTTAGGAATCATGTTACAATCTGCTGTTTCAACTCAGTAAAAAAAGTTTTAGTTGAATTGACTTAACAAAGCAAATAACTTGTAGAGCATATTCTTTATTTTTTGAGGGACCCAGGGGCGCAACCAGGAATTTTGTTTTGGGGGGAAAAATTTATATATAAAAACGATTTTACGCTATTAAAGCGGCAGTGCTGTAACGGTAAGTACGTTCAATTTGTGCACTAATGGTTCCTTTGTTCAAACTTCAGGCATAGCTAACAACATTTTTGTTTTAAAAAAAAAAAAAGTAAAACGGTCACTGTCAGCACAGTCAGCACAGCACATAGCGGTCGTTACAAATGTCTTGCAAGCGCCAGTTGTACGACGTTTCACGTATTTTTTCTTGTTTGGCAGTTGTACGAAGGTTGTAATATCCCAATAGGGCCAGCAAAAATTAAATCTTTTCTCCCCACAGTGAAAATTTTTCATCCATACTTCACTTCGTTGTAAAAATAGACAATTGGCTGGCTTAAAATTCGTCCATTGGTGCGCACTAATTATGCTCAATTCGGAAAGTAAAAAACGCTAAATTTCTGACAACTTGGAATGAAAAACAAAGAGCCTCAATTTGAAAGAATTGCTTGAGTCTTTCGCCATCAAAATAGCCGTTGAAATTACCCTTAATATCGACTTTTATAGTCTTATTCATAATCTTCCATTGGATTTTCAAAATCCGTTTCATGAATATCACTCAAAATTACGAAAATTTTATTCGATTTTAATGAATTAAGGCTCTTTAGTGTAGTTAAGACCTATCGTTAAAAGGTGTAGTAAAGACCTATAGACAAAAATATATTATTTCGATTAAAGTCAGCATTTGCTCATTGGTATAAGTAATACCGTATAACTATAATATGTCACTGGACATAAACGGGTGAACAGAAAAAAAAATCAAACTAACATATTTTTACCTAATAAGCCATTATTTCCTGAAAATTGGATATTATTTGGCAATTTAGAGAAATTTTTTATGAAACAGATTCTGGAAAATCCGGTGAAAAATTAGGAATAATGAATTTTTTTCTCAAGTTTCGGAAGCCAATCGGAATAATTTTTGTTATGAATCACATGACTTTACTATAAACTTAACTCTTCAGAGTTTGAGTTATAGATGTTTAAAAAAAAAGGACGAAAAATAACAATTTAACGGAAAATTTCTTTTATTATTTTGGCGGCACTCATTGCCGATTTTCCTCAAATGCAGGCAATCTTATTTTGTTTTACTTTGGAATATTTTTTTTCCAAATATTTCGAGTCCCCTTAGTGGGTTCTATGCTAGAAGTTGAAAAGATAACTCAAATCGAAGTATTGCCAACAACCCCTCAGTGGTCAGAATCAGAACATAACAAGAATTAAGCAAATGTAGTAAGCCGGATCGAAATTTAAATTTCACCAGACTCCGACCCAAAAGATAGAGGGACTCTTAAAAACAATTTTGTTTTATAAATTTTTTTGGACCGGAGAAATCCCCATGGAGCGGTTTTGGTTCTTCTGAACCTCTTTTCTGCATATACATTTTTTTTCTTCAGAATGCTTACCCAAGATAAACAAAAAACTAAAGATTTTTTATGGTACACATATATACATAAGCTAAAAAAATTTTGAAATTTTTTTTGTCTCTACAAACTCTTTTGAGGCCCCCAAAAATCAATATATCCTCATTTTCGAAAATATGTTGTTTTAAGCACATGTTCACATGCATTTAAACTTATTGGAACATTATTGAGCTCTTCGTCCCACTGATATATCGTATGGTGGGGTTTCACCCATCTTAATATATAAAAGACAAGCGTCCTGCTCCGTGCCCTATATCGTAAAACATGTTCAGCCTGAACCAGAACCTGTTGTAAAATAATCCATTTGAAATTTTTGTACTTACTAAACCTTTTGCTCTATATAGTAAAACCTGTTCAGCCTGGACCAGAATCTGTTGTAAAATTATCTATTTGAAATCTTTGTACGTACTATACTTTTTAGAACCTGTTCAGCCTGGACCAGAACCTGTTGTAAAATTATCTATTTGAAATGTTTGTACTTACTAAACCTTTTAAAACCTGTTTAGCCTGGACCGGAACCTGTTATTAAATTATATATTGGAAATATTTGTACTTGAAGACTATCGTCATTTTCCTCAACTACTATACGTCAAACATCATGTCTTGCTATTACAGTGCTTCTTAATTAACAGAACCGCAACCTATTCGGTCTGCATAAACTGAACAGCAATTGTTACATTCAGTGACGTTGGTGTCAATTGGAATTGCTAGAATTAAATCACAATGTTCGGTCTTCTGATCCAATTTTTAATAATTAGCTACTCAAGTTAGGAAATGGAGATGAAGATATCATAGAAATTCCCGATCATTTTTTTTGTAAAGGTTCGCTTATTAACCCTTTCAATGGCTTGCCTAGAATAATAGTGGACAATTTTTTTGAGCTTATTTTCCCATCATTTAAGCAATAAAAACATCCCTCTGATTTTTACATGAGCTGCTTTGCTTCTGGCAGGCTGTCTAATATAATGGACAAAACCACGACAACGTTGTATTATAATATTTTAGATCAACTAAAACAACCGGAGACAAATGCAAATGCGTTATTTATGCAAATGTTATTATAAAAAAAAAAATTATGGTGATCGTGGTGTGCAGGTTAAGTGTGTGGCTTAGTACGCTTGGAGCCCGAGTTCGATCCCCAGTCGCGGCGAAAAGTTTTTTCAATAAAAAATTTTTCAGATCGGTTGCCATCTCTCTGCAGACAATGGCAAACCTCAGAGAGTAAATAATGCCATGTAAAGCTTCTTGAGAACATGAACTTTAGCCGTTTGGAGTCTGCATAACACATATAGGTCCAGTTCTCGGTCAATTGTGTGCAAACATTTAATAACACACATAACACAATTGATGATAAGAAGCTCGGTCAAAGTCCTTTCAAGGGCTGAAATGGCCAATTTGTTTTTTTTTGTTTTTATTATAAAAAAAAAAAAATTTTTATTTGCACACCAATCACTATACTCACTTTATTTGCAAAATTTATTAACACGCGATATAAAAAAATTTAAGGCTACTGTTTGGCATAAAATCGAAAATCTAAAGTTAAACGTTATATATACCTCCCTAAAATTATTTTTGTCATGTTTGCAACTTCATTTCATAGTACCAACCTATTTGATTTTAGAAAAGACGTTGGAAAATAAAAAAAAAAATTTTTCCGTAGTGTCCAATATAATGGACAAATCCATTGAAAGGGTAAAATAGATTTTTGGCGATACTTTGAGTCCGAATAACATCAATCGTTATTCCAAAATTGCTATCCTGCGCCCAAAAAATTCCGATGTGAACGAAGTCAACGAGCAAGTTCTAAATATTTTAGTTGGTGACACATTGAGAGATCTTAGCACGAATTTAATTGAAGACAGTGATGATAACTATAAACAACATTACCCTGCCGAGTTCTTGAATGAATTTTATCCTTCAGGAATGCCACTGCATAAGTTAAACCTCGAAAATGGAAGTATTATAATACTTCTTCGAAATTTCAATACCAAAAGATATATCTGTAATGGAAGGTGGTTAGTTTTGAAAAACCTAAAAACTTAATTAATCATCGCACAGGTACTGACAGCTGTACTGGCGAACATTAAATAGTTTTCATACCTTTGTAACAACAAAATTAAATTAACATTTTTAATTTAATTGTACATAGTCTTTTTTAAATTCATATAAGAATAAAACCAGTTCTTACACACACACACGCATAAACAGCTCGTTGCAGGCGATGACGAGAGCGATGAAGGCGATGAAGAGAGGGAGAGGGAGAAGAATAACACATAATCAGCAAGGCAAAGAGCATAAAACCAGTTCTGGGACACATACGCAGAAACAGCATGCTACAGGCGATGAATTAAAACTGAAGAGCGAGAGAGAGGGAGAGGACTAACACATACTCAGCGAAGCAATGAGCATCAAACTAGTTTGAACATACTGGCCTCGCAGAGAGTGAAGGTTTAAAAGGCCAGTCGCAGCATTGATCGGTCTCTTGTTTTTCGTGCAGTCAAAGCGGTCGGACGTACTTGGATTATCAGTGGTGAGTGTTACCTTGTGGAGTCAGAGTTCTTTTTGGAAATTTTTGTAGACATATTATCGGTGGTAAGTTTTCTTCCCCGATAATATTTTGTTTCCACTCGTAGGTGCCGCGATTACGTATTGGTGGTAAGCTTTCTTCCCCAATATTGTAGTCAAACTTTTTTCGATAGAATTCAGAGTTCTCTTGCCGATTTCTGTAAACATATTATCGGTGGTAAGTTTTCTTCCCCGATAATATTTTGTTTCCACTCGTAGGTGCCGCGATTACGTATTGGTGGTAAGCTTTCTTCCCCAATATTGTAGTCAAACTTCTTCGGTAGGAATTAGAGTTCTCTTGTCGATTTCTGTAAACATATTATCGGTGGTAAGTCTTCTTCCCCGATAATATTTTGTTTCCACTCGTAGGGTGCCGCGATTACGTATTGGTGGTAAGCTTTCTTCCCCAATATGGTAGTCAAACTTCTTCCGTTGCCAGTCTAGTAGATCATATCAAGACAAGGTTACATTTCCCGAGAGAACGCTTTAATTTCGCCAAAGTAGCACATAACAGTGGGCAACAACAGTCCAACCAGTTTAACTCCATCTCAACACCTCCAGCAAGGTCTGTATCAGCGCAAACAAGTCAACACCTCCAGCAAGGTCCGTGTCATCGCCAGAAAGTCAATGTCAACTCAAGGACATAACTACGCACATCGTCAACAAGTCAATGTCAACTCAAGGACATAACTCAGTACATTGCCAGCAAGGTCTGTATCATCGCCAGAAAGTCAATGTCAACTCAAGGGGATAACTACACACGTCGTCAACAAGTCAATGTTAACTCAAGGACATAACTACACACATCGTCAACAAGTCAATGTCAACTCAAGGACATAACAAAGTACATCGCCAGCCAGTCAAGATCAACTCAAGGACATATCTGTGTGTATAAAGCTATAGATTTTTTAGATTCAAATAAGCCACTATGAATATTATTGATAATAATTGAATAACGAATAAACTAAGAAGGAATATCTGTACATAAGCAAAAAGGGTCTCTTATTATTATAAATTTTCTGCAACGAACCCTGGACACCGGCGAGTATACCCCAGCTGTAAAATCCGGAAAACGGAAGTTCGTTACACCTTCAATTGATTTGGCCCCGACAAACACAGATTTGCCTTTCACTCTCCGGAGGTGACAATTTCCAGTTAAACTGACATTTTCAATGACCATAAATAAATTGCAAGTTTAAATATTGCAAAAAGTAGGAGTTTTTCTAAAAGAACTGGTATTTAGTCATGGGCAGTTTTAGCGGGCTGATGATGTTAAACTTAGCATTATAGATGGCAAGGGACAAGGTTAATTGGTTAAAATTTTAAGAATTTTTTTACTAGAAATGTTGTATATAAGGAAGTTTTATAAAAATAATTTAATAAACATGTTTTCAAATAAAAACCTTTGTATATAAATCCAATAAATTTTTTGTCGCATTTTGTACTCTAAATGGTTCCTTCCCGTCGTAGGACGGGCTTTTACACTAGTAATATAATAATACGGTGAGCTCATATTAATATGGCTGCTCAAATATCTAATTTTACACAAACAATGATGTGAGTGCTATAAGCGTCAAACGAAAAGGCAACAAAAACAATTAGAACAACTCAAATTTGAACAGCTGATTTTGACATCTAGCTCACTTCGTCTCTAATATGCCTTGTAAGTAATCACTTAACTTGTAATTATATCATGGGTTTAACCAAAACTAAGTGCTACAATTATATAAAATGTGAGAGATCGATTTCATAAAGGTCAATTATTATTTAATTGCCATAAACTTTCTACGTATATATTGCTGAAAAGAAAGCCAGGGTCACTGCCAACACAACTAATATACCTAATAAGGTTAATAGTATGGATGAAACCAAGAAGATCTCAACCGGTTTGTTGGTGTCTGATAACCTTCGTCTTGTGATATTGCTGTGAAGACGAAGTTTTGATATTGTGCTTATTAGGAAATTTTCGCAATAAGCAATTTTATCAATTTTTATGCAATTTTATCGTAACAGCCCTGGTTATGTGACAAGTTGGTCCATCTTGTTGAAACCACACATTAACAGTGTGTCAGTAATGATACATTAACAAATTCATACAAGTGACTTGTATAATTTTTTTGGAAGCCAATTTCAAAAATAAATTTGTCAGGATAAGTTACTTTGTTAAAAATAACTTGAACTCTCTTTGAGTTCATTAAAAACTATATCATAACTTTACAATATTTATGAAATAACGTGAGATATTTTGTTAGTTGTCATAATTAGTTGTTATTTTGTTTTTTATTTCGTTATTTTTTGTTACCTTTTTTACCTTTTTGGGTAACCTAATCAAAGACTTAACAAATCATATTTGTACTTCCTTTGATTTAATGTCACTTGGCTTACCTAAAGATATGCCGGAACTTTTAAACCACTCAACATTCAAAATTATATAATTAAAACGTCTCCTGGTGCCAGTTAGCTTGGTATAGATAAAAAATTTATTTACTTATTTTTTTTTACTTAACTTTTCTGAAATATGAAAACAACTAACTAGTTCGCCCTAACGTTAATTCTCTAAGGTTGACTTCATTTTCCCCCCATAATTCTTTCAAACATTTGACTTAACTTAAAAAATAACTCATGCTTGCTGTCTCAATGAAGACATTACTTACACCCAAATTACTATTCTTGACAGGAAGTCATATTTTCTGCTCTTCTCTACGGCTCACATACACATACTTAAACACCTGGCAATTGTGTTCTTGACGCCACAAAATCAGCGTCATCCATTTCTTGTTAACGTTATGTTTTATACACTTATAATAAAACGATAACTAGAAGTTAAAAACAAAAACATATCCAAGACATGCATTCAGACACAGTTGGAGTTTTGATCCTAGAATCTTCTACTTCTGTGCACAGCATGTCAAATTAGTTCTATTGTCTTACAACAAAAAAAAAAAACAAAACAAAAAAAAAGTACTCTTGCAATAAGCAACAGTTTTATTTTCACTGATGAAATTTGATGAGTTAATTTCAGCAAAATAGAAAAACAAAAATAATAATAATACGTAAAATGAAAAAAAAAAGAAACATGAAAAATCATTATAATCTCTATCGTAACTTTTCAATTTTCCTGCACAAATTATGTGGCTTGAAATAAAATATAAAAAACGTAGAAAATTGCTGTCGCACACAACAGCAGGACTCCCTCTGCTAGACATATAGATAGAAATAGGCTGCTGACTCTAAGCCGCTGAGTGTAACGTAGTTCCCGTTGCGTTGAGACTTGCTATAACAGACAGATGAGTTGTTACCTGTTTGTGAAAATTTTCAACTTTACACTTGATGAACAACAAGTCAGTTGTTGTTGTTGTTGTTGTTGTTGTTGTTGTTGTTGTTGTTGTTGTTGTTGTTGCTGTTGTCAGTTGTTCTTATTTTTCTTGTTGTTCCTGATGTTGTTAATTTTGATGACTACATGATAGTTGTTGTTATGTGTAATCATAAAAATGTCACTTCCGCAACTGTTTATCAATTTAATTAGCATTGAGCGCATTCAGCGCACTCAACTGAACTGTTGTCAACTGTGATGGTAACGAAACCTTAGGAAGAGCTGATTTTTTCGGAATGAGTTGGTGGCGAATATCGAATGGTTCAACAGCGAATATTTCGACAAGGTTGCACTGCTCATAATAAGAAATTGACATTCGATATTCGCTGTTCGATAATCAACGAAGATCGAATGTCGAAAGCAACTTATAAAAAGGGCCTATGTATTGTCAAAAAGCCTCAAATAGCGATATATCTGTTGTTGATGCTTTGATGGAGGCTGGAATAGAAACAAAATACACGCAAACAGCATATATTTTATTTAAAGTTTAGTGCTATATTTAGACAAGATCTGGTTCGCATTTGGTTTTGTTGTAGTAGTCATTCATCCCCTTCGTCCATCAACTGATGATTCCTTTCATGAAAAAAGCATAATTGACAAGATACGACAGAAATATGAGCTCAATTTTGTTGCATGCACATTGGTGTTAACCTATATTGGTTAAAGGGCTTGGCCATAGCTCTTTTGGAATGTAAGTTTGTCGAAGGGAATAGACCAGGCTTATTCCTCTAACTCTTAATTGATTGGCCAACGGGAGAGAAGAAAAATAATTGTCTACTGTCACATTCAAACCAGATTGTAAAATACAACCAAAGTTAAAACAATATTTTTTTGAAAATTTACATGACTGTGACTGTGTTAGACCACCAAAATATTTTTATTCCGTATTTTGTTAACTTTGAAATGGGAATAACTGCCCATCTACTGTTATGTCTTCATCCGGATCATAATTTGTTTAGAGATTTCTCATCAGTAGCTATAATTAAAATAGCAGATACAAGAGTAAACAAACACATTCCTAAAGCGTATTAAGCGTAGAAGACGCTGAACTCTATCTTGACTCAATGATGCTTTGTACAATGGATGACATGATTGCTCCAAAGAGTTAAAGAAGGATTATCACTAGCATCATTTATATCCATAACCAGCAAAAATCCATTGAAAGCAACAAGTTCTTCCATATAAAATACACACCTATACGAGGCTAACCTTATCAGGAGTCTAAGTAAGTAAATGTTACCAGGATGGTTAAGGTTAACTTAAAATGTCATCAAATTTCTCATCGGACTTTTTTAATTTTGATTAGAAGTAATTTAACGTAGTTCGTTCACTTCAGTTAAATTTAGTTCAACCCAGTTGAGTTCGCTGAATGCGCTCATTTCTCTGCGCAATATTCTCTCGTCAATGACTTTGATGTTGATGTTGTATTTGTTGCGCATGCCAGTGTTAAATGAATTACAGGTGTTTATGAAAGGCCAAATAAATTATAAACCTAATGGGATTTAATTAAATTTTGTAAGGAACTTTTATTGTAGGGAAATATTTATGAACGATGGAATATTTAATGATGATTCATGGCCATATCTACTAAAATCATGATGATTGACAGCGTGTATTGCAGTTTAGCTTTTTTAATTAGGTATATCATAAACTTGAAAAGAACTAATGGGTGAAATGTATAAGCAAGTAGCATAAAAATTTTGTCACTGTCATATGCCAAATCTTATAAGATATTATTTCTTGGTACGTAATACATACCATTTCAGATAGGAAAGTGACGGATAACAGTTTAATGATATACAAGTAGATTTGAAACCATATAAAGTGAGTTGAGGATGCGTATTTAATAGAATTTTAACCCAGATACGGGTTTATTAAAACAGTTTAGAACTGAATGAGTCGATTTACTGGTATGCTTTAAGTTTTGGAAACTTTTTAGAACTAAAACTTTTTTTATGGGATGACCCATATAAATAAAAGGATATCGTTTGGGTACCATCTTTTAAGCATATGTCATTTGACGGCGCACAGTGCATTGTGTTGGCACTTTTTTGATATAAAATCTCAAACTTTTGAACGGCTTAAAATTTTTCAACCCGGTTTTATTAAATTGCTTAAAATTTATTATGTTCTCGTTTGACTTTCAACAACAGTTATACGTATTGAATTCATTTGAGTACTTTCCGTAATACATTATTTTCATATAAATTATTTTTTTATTTTTATATTTTATTTACTTTTAACTTATTTCTGGTGTTCGAGTTGAACTTTGAGCGTTGCACTGTGGTGTAGATAATGATTATAACGCGAATTAAATAAAAAAAAATCAGCATATAGTTTTTTGCTTAAAAATTTGTTTTTCATTAGATAATATAATGCGTTTTTCAGTTAGATAGAAATAAAAATTTCCTTAAAATTTTGTTTAACAATTTGGCAACTCCATTTGGTTCCGTTAACTTGCAACAGATGTTATCGCAACGTTTAAAAAATTGAAGTTTTCTGATTGTGGTTTTTAGTGATTTTTTTACTTAAAAAGTGCATTGTTTTCGACAAATTCGTAATGTAGAGTATTCAACAAAGTTAGTATTTAAAATTTTTTAATTAAAAATATCTTTTTTCTAAAAATTCAGAAGGGTATTAGAGGAGCATATTTTTTTTGGTAAAAATGGATATATTTTAACGGTTAAAAAAATTTGCAGGTATTTGCAAGTCTTAAAACATATTTTTTCCGAATCTTTATGATTTTGTTTTTTAGAAAGAAAAGAAATTAAGTGCCCCTATCCGCCACTTTGACTTTAATCTTATATTATAAGAGCGGACCTCGCATGGAGTTCTACAATGAATGGCTGCTTGTGAAAAATTTTAAATTTTATAATGTTTTCTTCACAATATTTTGAATTTTTGTGTTATCTTTACACTTAATATTTAAATTTAACATATCATTAAACTACTTCTTCTAACTTTTAATTTTATGGTTGAAACTTCATGTATCAGAAGATTTTGGTATCTCTATTATTATAAAAACATGTATGTATGTATATTTCAGAAAACATTTTTTAGCTTTTTTTTAAATAATGTTACACCTGGGTTCAGCGTACAAAATAATAAACAAAAAGATTACAAACTTTAATTTTTTTTATTACTGGTGAACTCATTCGCGCTAGAATCTCACTTAAGACCACAGTGCGTTGGTGTGTTCAGAGACTTATAGAGGAATTTTATGACAAATATTTTTGACTGACATTTTAACCCTTGAAAGCTCGGGTTAATGGGTCTTTTTTATCGTTAGTTTACAAAAAGACAAAGAAAACCCATATTTTACAAACAGGCAAAACCTACCCATATACTGAGGAGAAAGATGGTAAGAATGATCTACAAAAATGTTTCTCGTCATTTTTTACAGAAATCTTAGAAACACATTTTATAGCTTAAATGGACATCATGTATATTACGATGCACTAAAAGAATTTGCGAAAATGGGGGAAAATTAAAACTGCTCTAAAATAAAACTCAGACATAAACATTCAAAACACTTATACACGAACATTTTTTTTGGTCCTTTCTACCAGAATCTGTTATTGCAGTTTTTATATTTGGAAAATAAAATATTTTGTTGAACAGTATTATTTAAAAATTTTCAGCTTCATGGCTCTTAATTCAATTAAAAGATCAATGGTATCGTTTACATTATCTATAGCAGTATTTTTCAAACTATGGGTTTGAGTCGTAAGGGTGAGGTTACCATTACTTTTCAGGGAGTCGCGGTCACAAGCCAGGTAAACTCCAAAATTAAAGAACGTAGGTGCTTCACTACAATAAAAACCACAGTTTTAACGAAAGGTTGTCCTGGATTATAATTAAAAAATTGGTTTAATCATGGTTCCATTTTGTAGACACAAGCAACCAAATCATTGTTTAATTCGTCTGTTCTGTATTGTTGTTTTTATGTTGGCTATTGATGAAAATGTTTGGCTTATCGCCCATTTTCACCAGAGTCCAGCTTTGGGTAGTAGAAATAGTTATATTCTAAATTATCAGACTCTGTATCATGTATGTAATATGAAAACTAACTACTAGCGATTAGTCTGTTGAAGAATATGTTGTTTAGAGGTACACCACAAATGAAGCCTTGCGAGGAATCCTTCGTGAAAAGTAGTCATGAAAGGTCACAAAAACAAACACCATGTTCGGAGTAAGAATATTGTTGAAGCTAGCCCATTCAATTTTTATTTTCAGAAATCAGGGTTTTTCTCTTTATTAGGATAGTCAAGATAGCTCTGTATAATAAAAGGATTTTATGGAGCGAACTCATTCATGTCTTCACATACGAGAATGATTCTACAAAATTGGGGTGCCTTTAGGATTTATTTTTAATAGAGTTCATAATTTTAATAACTTACTTTCCAAAGGAGCTATATTGAAGGGGGTCGCGTATTCAGTAAGGTTGAAAAACACTGAACTACAAAAACATTTCTTTCGAAATTTTTTTTATATATTTCTTCGAAACATTGTTTGTTTGAACATTGACGTTATGTTAGGTTCCGATAAGATCATAAGCACTGTCTTTAAGTCAGTTTTTTTTGTTTTCCTGCTATTTTTCTTGTGTTACTTGGACTGGAATTTTTGAAGATCTTAGTTTTGACTTCATGAGCTCTCTGCGATAACTCGTAATTGGACAAAAATGGTATTTTAATATTTCCTTCAATTTTAAAAAAATATATATATAAAAAGTTATAGTTACGTTCTTACAATTTTTTTCAAAATTTTCTGCGTGATTCTTAGAATTGGATTCATTTCAATGACAAGAAATAATGACAGCCAAAATTATATTAAATGTATGTCTTTGAAAAAACTAATCAAAGTATTGCCATCATTGCTTTCTCCAAAGCCTACGTTAAGGAAATCAATACGGAGTCCGGTTTCTTTTCTGAACTCATCTTCAGTTTTTTTCTTTTCGGTCACAAAAAACAAATCTTCTTCCTTCTTCATGTTTTTTTTATTGTCACTTAGACGTGCATTTTTGATATTTTGTTTGAACTCTTCGCACTTTATTTGTAAGTATTCTTAAAACAATGTTCGATAACATCGACAAATTTCATTGATTTCAAAAAGAAGATTAAAAAACGGAAGATTTGTATCTTCAACTCTATTCTCAGGATATTTTCCTCATATTTTTGTGTTCGACTCGAAACCATTTTTTTTTCTACAGTTATTTTTAAATTGTGGTCTTTGGGTATGTGGACTTCTTCATTCCAGACTTATTGAAAGGTTAACATATGTAGTCCAAAATTGTTCTTTAAGTAAAATCTTAAGTTCTTTTAATCTCCATCTCTCACAGAGCTCAACTCTTTTCATATCTATTTTTAAAGACTTCAATACGTTTTTGATTGAATTTGCACTTAACCTTCATCAGACTAAAATTGATTTTCCATCTGCATGCATTCAATTTAATTGCAATATGAAGAAGAAAAAAACAACAAAGAAAAATAAAAAACAAACAATCTGCACTCATTTAACAAAATGCAATTTATGCTATTTTGCCAGTCAACCCACACAATACCGTCAAAACAGCCCACATACCGCAAAGCAATGCAGCCAACTTCAAAGTGCAGCCAACATGATGGCATTGGCAGCTGCTTAACGCAATCTTGAGAGGACAAGACTAGACCAAACGAGTTCTACTAAGTCCTTGATGCTGCATTTTGACATGCGCCCAAAAGGGTAAAGTGGTTTTTGGTATTTAATATGACAGGCAAAATCCTGCTGCTGACATCTTGCTAGCAAGTGTGCAAGAGCTTGAAAGAGCAATACAGAGAGAAATATATATAGAGAGAGATGGTTTAATAGAAAAGGAAGTAAGCTATGAATCCCTTTTGCATATAGCTGCCTGGCTATACAATTAGTGACTCTAAACATGCCGCCTATTGAGTCTATTTTGTGCTCGAAAAGTCAATTTAATTTAAATAAATCCTTAAGTTGCATGTTGGTTGTTCTCAGGAGATAGGAGAGAGAGCGAGCAACTAATATAAACATGTAGGCAATAACGTGCATGCCACAAAATCTAATTGAATTTTCACATAATAGGACAAATCTTGCATTTTATCACCCTGAGGGTTAAAAAATATATGTGATTCAAACGTTAGCCATAAATACTGGCCGGCACTGGTATTAGCAATCTAATCAGTGTGATGCAAGAGGGGGGCAGGCGGCATGTATGGATGGGCACATGCAACTTAGTGCCAGAGAATGTCAATAAACTGACAGAGGATTAAAATTAAAACTTCACAATTGTATAAATATTTTATAAATCTCAACACAAACTGCAACAAATGGCAATACAATCAACAAGAACAACAACAACAACAACAACAATACAAACAACAATAACAGCAACAACCACAGCAGAGCCAATCTGGGCTTAGCTAAAGAGTTGCCATTTGGCTCTGAGCTATTATTACAAAAAATCAAAATGTCTCTTACTCTCCTGTTGGTGCTGGTGATGGTGACGGTTTTGAACGTTACACTGTTGTTTCTGTGTGTCTGACTATTAGGTGGGTTTGACAGTTCGAAGACAGTTAATGGCGTGGTTGCAGCTTCAAACTGCGTATTTGTGTTGTGGTAACTACAACAACAACAACACACACTTTTTTCCTACAATAGAATTTTCAAAGCAATCTTGTAGGATTTAATATTTGACAGGATGTTTAACTCCTTCTGGATTTGTGTAGTTATTAGTTGAGAATAACTAAGTAGTCAGTGTTTGAAGTGTAGCAAAACTGGCGAGGGGAGAGCGCGGTAGGCTAAAAGTAAATGTTAATAATAGAGGCTTTTTTCCTCTTTGCTGTGCATGAATTGTGTTTTATTAGAACAAAAGGGGATAAAACAGTGAAACGAATGTGCCAGAGGGCACATTTAATTTCAACAAGTTTAAGATAAATAGAGATATACAATGAAGGGGAGCTTATGCGGTTTTCATTTGCGATCTCTTGAAAGGTTTAATTGTGCCTGCACTTGGTTATTAACACATCTATTAAGCTTTTGACTTTTAACGCTTTTCTAAAAATTTGTTGTTCAGAGTTGAAAATAGTGAGTAACTTGCCTGACAGGATTATGATAGGCATGCCTTATAAAATTCCTTTTCTTGATTGTAGTGCTAAGAATTCAATGTTTTAACCCGAGAGTAAATCTTCTGACTGTTTTTTTTAACTTCAGTCACTTTTACGTTAGTTATAATAATAAAATCCTTTTGGCTATTTTTGCGGTGGGCCAAAGAAAACTATTTTATTTTGCCGAAATGCACTCAAGGTCAGCTTTCAAATGGGTGTGAACTTTTCAATTTTTTTTAATTTATGAAGACCGATTTACTAATGTTAATATAGGTTTGTGTAAGATTTGGCACTTCAAAATAATGGCTGAAGTTTGGAAGTGTTATAGTACTACTGTGGGCACAAAATACCGGGAAATGTTAATTTAAATTTTTTGGGTATTCCGATAGGAACAAAGGTTTTTAGTTTTAAATAAGCACTACTATCACTGACATCTGTGCCAAATTACACGTCAAAATATTCATTAGTGTGTGAGATACGCTTCCTTTTGTTAATAGCTAAAAGTGAATTTTTCATTTTTTATAATGTCTGAAACTATTAAACAACGCTGTTTTATTAAATTTTGTTTGTGGAGGATTTGTCTGTTGCTGAAGCGTTGAACATGTTGCAGCAGGCCTGCGGTGAGCAAGCTCTATCGAAAACAAGCGTTTATAAGTAGTACAAAATGTTCAAAGAGGGTCAAGAAAGCGTTGAAGACTAGGCACGGCCGGGACGACCTTCAACATTAACTGATGAGCTACTCGTCAACAAAATCAAAAAATTGGTGTTCCGAAATCGTCGATTGACAGTGCGACACCTTACTGAACTTGTTTGGATATCGGTTGGATTAGTGAAAACCATTTTGAGTGACCATTTGGGCCTTAGAAAAGAGAAATATCGATTGGTGCAAAAAACGCTGAATTTTATAGAAAAAACTCATGATAATTTCGCCAAAAACTCGACCCATATCGTTCCACAACCATCGTATTTGCCTGAGTAAGCACCATGTGACTTCTGGCTAGACGCTAAACTCAAGAGTCGGCTCCGTGGATACCGTTTTGAGTCGATAGAAATCTAAACAAAGAACGAATTGAAAGCTATACCGAAAGAGTACTTTGCAGCATGCAAATTGGAAAAAATGTTGGCACAAGTGTATTAAATCCCGTTGAGAGGGGGGGGAGGGGGGGGTACTACTTTTAGAGGATTGAAATGAATTTAGAATAAATAAAAAAGATATTTGATCTATAAACAAATTTCCGATATTTGCTTCCCACAGTAGTACTGTATGCTTTCCTAGTTTGAATTTCTAGCTTTGAATTCGGTGCCAATCTCATGTACATAAACAAGGGAAAACGTGAACTACATTATGAGTTTAGTGAACAAAATTCATATAATTCATTATCAAGTACAAGAGCAGCAGGAAAAGTTATAAGATACGTATCAAAAATGCATGATACTCATGCACACCGTCGGCTTACAATCGGTTTTGACCTAGTCTTAGAATTTGGTACAGAATCATATGGGCATCTCCCAAAAAAGGTCCACCAAAAGTGAAGAAAGACATTAAAATAAAGCACTCTAACAGCTTATAACTTTATTTTTTTTTTTTTTGTTTTTTTTGATTAGTTTTACTGCTATATAACTTGAATTTAACTTATTATAATTTATTTTTATTAAAATTTATAATGAACATCTTTTCTGTATTTTACTACTGTTGGAAAAATTTCCCGTGTACATGATGTCGCGTCCGTATTCGTGCTATATCGATTTAATAAAAGGGAAGAGATAATTCTAATATTACATAAGTTTACAAAGAAATGTTATCCTTTGAACTCCATTAACATGTATGTTATAAATAAAAAAAGTTCTCAAAATTAGCTAAATTTTGCATATTTCTATACGAGCTTAAAAAAAACTTATATTTTTTGTCGCGTCCGTTCCATTGAATGATTCTGATTACTTTGTACTAATTTGTACTAAACCTCGCCAAAATTTTTATAAAATGTAGCACTCTTTAATCGCGTTAGAACACTTAATATATATATCGGCTCATTTTGTTTTTCGAGTAATTAAAACCGTGCGAATGTCACGTCCGTGCCACTGGGAGATGCTCATATGTCGTGAGCTTGCTGTCACCTGTTAGAAATTCCAAGTATCGTCAGATTATCCAATAACTGGTGTTTATAATGTAAATGCGGTTTCTCTCGTCTGCGTTAGCCGACGCTAGGTACCTAATCGAATAATTTGTTCACTAAAGTGTTGTCGTTCATTATCCCGACGTGAAGAGCGAAGTCGCTTAATTTTTATACGCTTGACTATATCGATGTCGTTTATATCGACTATGTCGATAGTCCATACAACTTGTGAATCGAACACTCGGTACTTGCCATTGACGCAGACCGGAACACTGATCTAGAGAAAAATTTTTCTCTTGAACGCTCCCAAAGTCCTTTCGCCCAACGTCCAGATTTGTGATGCGTATATGGTATAACCCGTGAGCTTTGTTCGTCGAGAGAAAGCTCTATTTCTCAATTGTCTACTGAGCCCAAACTAACTAAGAGTTATGCTTTGTTTAATCTCAATACTGATTTCATTGGAGGAGTTAATGCTGGACCCCAGGTAAACGTAGTCCTTGACAACCTTAAATAAAGTGTCGTCAACAGTGAGGAGGTTTCCAAGACGCTGCGACTGTTTGTTTGTTGACATAAGATACTTCGTTTTATCTGCGTTCACTGCAAGACCCATTCGACTCGACTCTTTTTCTAAACTGGAGAATGCTGCACTGACTTCACCAATGATGTCAATATCATCTGCATACGCCAGCAGCATAACACTTTGTAGAAAATGGTGCCACTGCGTCTCAGATCAGAAGCTCGGATGATCTTCTCCATGACTATATTAAAGAAGTCGCATGATAAGGAATCACCTTGTCTGTAAGCTCACTTGGTATCGAACGGAAGGAAGAGGTTCTTCCCGATTTTCACTCTATAATACTATCAATCCATAACTTTAAACTCCTCTATTTAAAAAAAAAAAATCCTCGAGAATGTGTCTCTTTTTTTCGATATAGAACCCGTGACAAAAATTTCAGGAAATCAAAACTGTATCGGTCAAAATGGTGTTCGGTTGGTAAAAGAATGATCCTTGTACATTTATATTTATTTTGTGTTTTTAGTGTGGGAACTCATCTGTCCCAAAGAATATATGCCAAAATATAAAGTGCCTTAAAGTTAATGTAAAACGTATTTATATTTTGTAAAAGTACTTTTTTGTTATCTGTTTTACTATTTTTGTTTAAAGTGATTTTGTAATTTTGAATGTAGACTTTCCTTTTGTATATTTTACTTTTTATTTGTGTGTTATTTTCCTTTGAAACGTTCCTGTATTGCAAGAATAAAGGATACATTGTTTTAATCAAATAGTTTTTTATCGCTAAAAGATATATTGTCGCTATAGTATATTAAGGCGCTGGAAAACAAATAGAGCTCTGAACTAAATGCATTGCTCGGTCTGTTGGGTTATGCCTGCCCGCCAATGTCCAATGATCACCACAGAAAAATGTTCAAACTTGTAAATTCATGACAAATCCGCGCGCGCCGGATGCATTCCCCATATTTGTTGTTGCTGTTGCTGTTGCTGCTGTTTGTTGTCATTGTAGCAATCGTTATTGTTGCCTGTTGTACGAGTACTTTTTGATCAGTGGAACCCTAAGTTATGCATTGATTTTAAACATCTTCCGCCAGCAATGAGCTGAGCTGCCTCAACTATTTTGCAATTGCTAGCTTTGGAGCAATATTTGCCTGCTTTAAGCAGCAGCAGCAAATCGAAGAAGTTAGAGAGCAAGTCGCCCTCGACGTCAACAAAGTTGGTAGCAAATCTGAAGAATTTTTTTTTTTTATAAAGGATAAACCGGCAGCAGCAGCAAAAGAATTCCAATAACTTTAGCTGCAGCGGCTTCGCTTGACGTATGGCCTTTGGGGGAAATTGTAGACTTAATTGCAGCAAGCTGTATAGCAGCCTTAGCAGCGGCGGAGTTATTCAAGTGTAGTCGTCGACATAGCTAAATCCAGTAGCTAATGTTGTTGTTCTTAAGGCTCAGGGTGTTGGCTTTTGCGGTGTGTTTAGACGTCTGCAGCGGCTGTTGCTGCTTACTGTTGCTTGAAAATGTTGCGCTTGTGCATAGCTTGTACCTGATGCTCTTCTGGTCTCTATCTTCATGCTCACGTACTATCTGAGGATTTCGAAAAATTGTCACTTAATTGCATCGCAAACGTGATCAAAGTATTTGCTGTCCAAGATTTAATTCTTTAAAGATAGTTTTTTTTTTTATTTCTTCTGTTCTATCAATTTATTGGCTTTGTGCTGTTTTGCCTTAGTTGATGGTTCTTTTATTGCTATGCGTTTCACTGCGTTTGTGCAGAATATCTACTTTTAAGTTTGAAAAAGAATTATTGAAAATTGGTCGAAATGAAAAGTGGTCAAATGAATATTAAACCAATATAAATACAAGCTCAACTTAGGCATGGTTGAAAGAGGAGCATGCTTCTGACACCTTTCACTCAACTATTTTAAGGATAACGAATTTTGAAGTTAAGGGTATGATTTGAAACATGATACTAAATTAACGTATGCTTTACGAAATTTTCTTCTTCGTAAAATACATGATACGGTGGTGACCGTGGCATGCAGGTTAAGAGTGTGGCCTAGCATGCTCGGAGCCCGGGTTCGATCCCCAGCCGTGGCGAAAAGTTTTTTCAATAAAAAATTTTTCTGATCGGTCACCACCTCTGTGCAGACAATGGCAAACCTCAGAGAGTAAACAATGCCATGTAAAGCTTCTAGAGAACATGAACTTGAGCCGTTCGGAGTCGGCATACATAAAACATGTAGGTCCAGTTTTTCGGTCAATTGTGTGCAAACATTTAATAACACACACAACACAATTGATCATAAGAAGCTCTGTCAAAGTCCTTTCAAGGGCTGAAATGGCCAATTTGTTTTTTTTTTCAGCGGTTATTGAGAACACTCGTAACCAAGCAGGCGCGGTCGATCTTAAAGTTTTAAAACAATGTACAAACAATTTGCAAGAAATCGTGGTTGTGCTTAAAATTTATTTTAGGTATAGGGCCAGAATTGATCTGGTAATGGTGTCAATATTTTAAGTTGATGTTGATAATGCATCTAGAGATGTAATGAACATATAATATGAACTTTTGAAGCAATGTGGCTTATCATGTTTTTACAATATGCATCTCATATAGATCTTAGGAAATTTTATGTTTCGATCAAAACCAAAAATCCGAAACGCGGCATGAAGCTACTGCACTATTGTATAAATTAATAAAACTTCAAAACGCTTTCATGATACTTTTCTGGAACTGAATTTTGAATCGCTTCAATTCAACCAGCCAATATTTGCAAAAAGTAGATATTGATTTGATAGCTGCTAACGATATGTTGTCTTCTCTTATCGAATTCGTAACATACATATATATGCGAAGTGAATTTTCAGGGTTTAAGAATAGTGAGTGCTAAGAGCCTGAGTCGATTTGTTTGCCAAAACTATGAGAGAAGAATAAAAAGAAAAAACAGCTGGAGCTGAAACGTATTTTTAAGTATTAAAAAGAATAAAAGATGTATACCGATCAAACCGAAATGAACGTTTGTCGCCAATAACGCAACTTTGTATCGAAAATGATTTGTTGTAAACGATTCATTTTGACGAATTGATAGAAAGTATTGCCACAGTTAAATCGAGAAAAATTTTTAAATAAAAATTCAAGAGTTATTTTTTTTTTTTTTTCTTTAAGACATATGACTGAGTCCACTGTAATGAGGAACAGAAACATGAATCCTAAAATGCTTTCAATTGAAATAATTTTTGGTTCTCGCATTTACATGGAGTCTTAAGTTACTCCTGTTGCAAACTTATTTTTAGTTTTAATGCTTTTTTATGTTTTTTGGACAATTTAACTAAACATACTCCGAGTTGAGAAAAACTTAAAATATTTTGTTTAGATTTAAAGCGTCGAAAACAGCCAATAATTTGGTCACACCCGGAGTGGTTTTGAAAATTTTTTCTAATGATGAAATTTTTGCAAGTATATGAATAAATTCTTTGATTAAAACTACACTGAGAAAAAAACACATACCTTGCTCCGGTAAAAATTTCTCTATTTTTGATAATAGCAATTTTCTCTTTTTCAAATAAAATTTTCTTCAATTAAAATAAATTTTTACATTTTCGAAGAAATATTTCTTTACTTCTAAGAAATGGAAATATTTCAATGTCTCTAATAATGATAAGTATTTTTCTCGCACAAACAATTTCTCATTTATAGAGAAATTTTATTGAAAATTAAAAACTTTTCTTACATTTTGATAAAAAATTCACTATGAGAAGTATTTTCTTCAATAAAAACAAATATTTTCTCAAAAAAAAAAGTATTTTGCTCTAAAAACGATATATTTTTCTATTTCATGGAAGCTTTTTATCATTTTTAGAGAATTTTTAGTATCGCAATTAGAGAAAAGCATTCTCTGGAGCAAAGTCTATACCATTTTTCTCTAAATATGATACCTTTTTTATCATATTCCGAGACACTTTTTTCTGAGTGTACCCAATATACAAAACGAATTTGCCTCGAATTCGAGGTGAATCCTAGATCTCGGATATATATTTCGAAAACGAAGTTTTAAAATGATTTGCTAATGAACCCGACGGCTGGAGAAATGCACATTTCATTCTCGAAACGAGATTTTTTATAATAATCGAATCACTACCGAAGCGAGAATATCAACATAAACAAATCGTTTTCGAATAATTTTAGCAATGTTTTTTTTAAATTAATTTCTTTTAATATATTCGTGTCTTTCGCAAAAATCAATGTTGCTATTATTAATTGCAGATATATAAAAATTTATTTTATATTACGATATTGCGGACTCGTTTCGAATTCGAATCGAATACGAGATATCAAATCCGAGTTCTCGGTTTCATTACTAATTCGAAACTAAGCCGAGTTCGCTATCTGGTTTATTGGGTAGTTTTATAAATTCATGTATAGCGAAATCATTTTTATAGGTATTAATTTGATCAAAAATTAATGCGGAAAATTTTTTCCAAAAAAATATTTTTTTTTTTTTTAAATATATTAAAAAATCGAAATTATTTGTAAAGGTATTATTTGGATCAAAAAGCTATGCAAAAAAATTTTTTGCAAAATATGTTTTTTTTTTTGCTCCCAAAATAAAACATTGGCTATAAAAAGTTCCAAAGACTTCCGCAAGAGGGCGCTTTAAGTAGTGCATTTTTAAGACTCAATAACTCCTAAACTCCTGGACCGATTTCAATGAAATTTGGTATGAAGGTTCAACTGCACCCAAGATAAAGATAGGTAAAAAAGTGGGCAAGAGTATGTGGGCGTGGCACTCTATAATAACTCCTAAACACCTGGACGGATTTAAATTAAATTTGAAATGAAGGTTCGACTGCGCCCAAGATAACATATGCTTTAAAAATTCCAAAGACTTCCGTAAGGGGGCGCTTTAAGTAGTGCGTTTTAAAGACTCAATAACGCCTAAACGCCTGAACCGATTTCAATGAAATTTGGTATGAACGTTCAACTGCACCCAAGATAAAACATCAATTATAAAAAAATTCCAAAGACTTCTAAAAGAGGGCGCTTTAAGTAGTGCATTGTTAAGACTCAATAACTCCTAAATGACTTGACCGATTTTATTAAAATTTGGTACGTGAAATAACTTGACTCTACAACAGAATTGAGACTATTTAAATTTCATAAAACTTCAGTGAGAGGGCGCTTTCTTCAATCAACTTTGTTCGGCTCATTCACGTCAAAACGGATGAACCGATTTTGATGAAAATTGACAAGCATTTGTATTTGTGACTGAAATAGACCCTATGCTTTTAAAAGTTCTTTCGACAACAATCAAGGAAAATCGTTCCGAAGTTGAACGAAGACAATCCAAAAATCGAATCGATGCTTACAGAATTTTTTAAAATTGAAATTTATTTGAGATAAAATTGCACATAGAAAAAATTTTCTCGGAATATGATAAAAATGGCATCATATTTACTGAAAAATGGTATTGACCTTGCTTTAGAGAATACTTTTCTCTAAATGCGATCCTAAAAATTCTCTAAAAATGATAAAAACCTTCTATGAAAAAGAGAAATATATAAAAATAATTCGATTTTAGAGAAAAAGACTCTTTATTTTTGAGAAAACATTTGTTTTTATTGAAGAAAATACTTCTCATAGTGAATTTTTTATCAAAATATAGGAAAAAAATTTTCATTTCCAAAAAATTTTCCTGTATAAATGAGAATTTTTTTGTGCGAGAAAAATATTTGTCATTATAAGAGACATTGAAATATTTCCATTTCCTAGAAGTGAAGATATATTTCTTCGAAAATTTATTCTAATTGAAGAATATTTTATTTGAAAAAAGGGAAATTGCTATTATCGAAAATAGAGAAATTTTTCACCGAAGGAAGATATGTGTTTTTTTTCTGAGAGTGGGTGTCCATTTTCCTCAGAAACCAGACGTCAGATCGAGATGTTGAAGATGTCATTTTTTGTTTTAATCATGTCTGGCAAGTACAGTTTTACGGAAATTTGACTTAACACTTTCGACGGAAAGAGGGGGCAAAACCCCAAAAAACGATAATTTAAAAAATTTTAAAATTGAATTGATAATTTTAAAAACGTACAAATGAGAGCAGTTTTCAAAATCGTCCTCTTTCTGTGCTCGAGGATCAACCCCGAGTAACACCGGGTTACATCCGCTAGTTAAAAACATATTTTTTTGATTTTAGTGTCAGAAATATGTGATGGTTATTATACCCATTAAGTTGTTATATATAATTCCCACATCATTCGCACTCGTCACACCCGGGAAAATCTTATGTCACACCCGTCCCATTTAAAAAATAATGTTTATCACCATTTTTTCAAAATATTTTTCACTGGTATTCAAGAGAAAATATATTAAATTTGAACATATGCAAGTCAAAAATGGTCTTATTGTGGCAGATGGACTGAATTTCAATGTTAAACCCAGAATTTTTAGTTTTTAAACTTGTGCTCGTCACACCCGTCCCAGGTGTTTAAGCGAATGTAACTATTAAACTAGTATAAATAATTGCATTATGTTTTAGTATTTGAAACCTTGGGGCATCTTCTTAAATACCCTTTAGTAAATTGCTAAAATTTTCACCGGTTAATACCATTTTCAGCA
Source organism: Tetanocera ferruginea (assembly GCA_958299015.1). NCBI lineage: Eukaryota > Metazoa > Arthropoda > Insecta > Diptera > Sciomyzidae > Tetanocera > Tetanocera ferruginea. Next base: position 105,489,940 of record OY282644.1, read on the forward strand.
CGAAAAAGTAGTCAAAAAGTCACACTTTCTCTATGGAATGAGCCATATGTAAAAATGCGTCAAAATTAATATTTTTATTATTAAAAGATCCGAACTAAATGCTCTGTCCTTAAGTAGGCCCCGTGTCGATTTTAGCCCCAGGCCCCGCTATGTTTTAATCCGGCGCTGTCACCAAGTACGCCGTGAGTCTCTTTTTATATAATAGTATAGATATATACATAGATATAGATGAAACCTTTGTGTACTATCAAATGTTGAATTGAAGTACTGAATCCAACCAATAAGAACGGTGATTTCAAGCTCAGTAGTTTTATTGCAGATTCTCTGACAATAGTTTCTAATAAGTTACCAACTACAGTTAGAGCTCTATTATGTGTATTACGTCATAGATTTATGGGAAAACAGGTCCATCTTATTAGAGGAGTGTTAAGGAAATATGTTTTCAACCTGATGTTTTGTATAGAACAAATGAATTTGAACTTTTGACTTCACACACTTCGATGATGATTTTATGCCTAGCTACTTGGCATGCGTAGAAGTGCAACAAGAGCTGGCTTGAAAGAATGAAGCCCCAATGGTAATGTCTTGGCCCAACTTAACATATTGTAATTGCCATTTTGAGTGCCTAAAGCGGAAATTTTGTTGGCCAAAACAAACAAACAAACAAACGAGCGATTCAAATGAAATGAAGCGCAGCATTCATTGAACGAACAATTGACCAAAAATGGAAATTTGAACAAATTGTGATCGCAAAGGCCGCGGCATCATATCCAGTGCGATTATTTTTTTATTATATTTTTTTTTTTAAGTTTGGACTTAACAAGATTAGCATTTGAAATTTTATGCTATACATTGAGAAGAAGAGAAAGATTTTTATTATTTTGTTGTTGCTGTTAGTAAGTTATGTGCAGCTGTGGTCTAGCTTTGCTTAAAACTGTCTGCTACTGTTTTTGGGTCGTTTGACTTTGAGGTGCCTTAAAAGAACAATTTTGGCTAGAATTGGCTTAAATAAATTGCAACATTGAAACTTGAGCATAGCTTGAAGGTATGTTCCTAGCTTCTGCAGCTTTTGCAGCTATGCATATGAAATCAATAAAGGTGAAAGTTGTCAGTATTTTTAATGCTAAAACAAATCAAATTATTCATATTAAAGTAAAATAAGCTGTTGTTCTACTGAAGCGAAAAGAAAATTTACAAAAGAACAGAGCTTAATTTTGTCATGGTTTTATATAAGAAATCAATAAAATATATTTATTGAACCAAACAGCAAAATTAGCCAAATAATGAAACAGTTTATTTCATGCAGACATTCAGTCTCACATACTTTTGAACACACTTCATTGTTCTGACATCTCAGACAGCACAGTTAAAAAACCCATGCCCATGCCTAACGGTATTTAGTTATGGTTTTTTCTTTTTGTTTCTTCTGTGCTTATATAAACCCTTTTATAATTAAAATATTAAGTCTCTGTCATTTTTAATTTAAACACACTCTCTTACATGTTGTTGTTTTAATTCTTTCAACACTGTCATGTGTGGAGCACATTTAGCTATACATGTTTTTATATAGAATACCTATGTAAAAAAGTCCGTTGACAGCCAAAGTGGCAGCAGCCAAACACGTTAAGGCATTACTTTGCTGGCCACTCAGACAGGCACCTTCTTTTTCACTTGCATGTTGTTCTTGTTGTTTTTATTGTTGTTATTCGTACATAGGCACCACATCCCGAGGGTTTAATGAGATCTCATAATAATTTTTGAATATTTCATGCTGTGATTGTACGCCATTTTTTACACTTTGTCCGGTTTTTTTCGAACATTTTTCGTGGTGAAGAGCAACGAAAGGATTTTGTTTTGCTGTTGTGGCTTTTCTCAGCTTTGTTTTATGTTAATGGCTTTCTTTCAGGATTTGGCTTAAAACTTTCATGCTATTTCTTGAAACGAAAATCTTGTTCAATATTTTGACATTTCAAACACATGATATGCGGCTGAGCCTTGAAGTGGGTAATATTTTTGGCATGAGGCTAATAGGAGTGAACAACGAGAAGGAGCGTAAGAGAATTAAGCAAAAATTCAGTCATTTGAATTGACGATGATAAATACCGAAATATCTGGAAAGAGAAAACATATAATATTAATATACAATTTTAAAGCGTTAGGCCACTTTAGACGCCTGAAAAATATGCATATTTTGAATTTGTTTTTTTTTTTCAGAAATACTACGCAATAAATCAAAATTCCAAAAATTGGTGTTTATTAGACATATCAGTGACTTTTTACAATAATTTTTTTAAAACGTTAAATTTCAAATTGGCAGCTGTGCAGCGTTTTTGGGAAGTCTTCGTTTTTTAAGGGGTCCAGGGTGAACAAATAACTCCTGTAATGATTAACAAAAATCCAATGAATTTTTTTTTAGTAATTATAATATCGGCTATAGAAGTACGTAGGATATTTTAATATATTGATTTTCCGTCAAATGGTGCACTTCTAAAATGGAAAGTGAAAAATGTGCCTAAAAAATCTTCAAATTATTGTTAATAACAAATAAACTATTCAATTTAAAAAAATCTTACGTACTTCCATACACAATACATTTTGTAAGATATATTCCAAATTTCAAGTGAATCGGTTGAAAATGGTCTGAGTTATGTTTTCGGCATACATAAAAAATGCAGTTTTCAGATTATGAGAGGCCATAAGGGACCATTTAAAATAAAAAAAAATCTCGCGTGTAGCAACGTACACGTGGCAGAAGTGAAACTTCTTTAACAGTAAGAGAGATTTTAGTGTGAAATAGAGAGCGAAAGTATCTGAAAAGAAATTCAATCAATACGAAATGGAATAATAATTTGTTGATTCAATATTTGCATCCAGGGACCGTACCGAATATGATTTTTGTCAAAAGTGTCACATATTAACTTTTATCTCTTAATTTTTATTTTTTCCGACAAAAATATCAGTTTTTTGTGCCTTATAGTTTTTTTGGGCAAAAATAACAGTTATTTTCTGCCGTTTATTTTTCGGTCAAAAATATCCGGTAATTTCTATTTGTTCAAGTCATTTTACCGATAAAAAAATTTTGATATTATTATTTTCATCTCATCGGTGAGACATTTTCACATGGTGTCAACAGTTCAATCTGTCAAGCGGCCTTTAAGAAAAACACAAATTGCTTGATATTTTTGACCGCAAAAATTAAAGTCACAAAATAACTGCTATTTTTGACCGATAAAATAAAAGTCAAAAGTAACCTTTATTTTTCCTCGAAATATACTAGGCAAGAAATTAACTTTTAAAGAATCAGTTTCAAATTTAAAAGCGACTTAATATTCGTGAGGCTGAGGACATTTGTAACATAATGGTATATTTGAAAAAGTCTTTCGACAATTTTCTCATTTGAAAATTGTAAAATAACAGTTATTTTCGGTACTTGTTTTAGTTCAGTTGATGTTTTAGTTCCTTTCGAATGTCTTCTCAACATTGTTACTTTTTGAATGCTGGATTGCATTTGCATAGTACTCTTTGAAGGAGCCTCCGAAAGCAGAGGCAAATCTTGTTGATTATTACCTCCTGTTTTCTGATCATAATAATTGCTATGTTGATAGAGGGCCTCATAAAGCAGCGAACATTGATTGTTGAGTAAATCAACTTGGTTGGCTTTAAAATTTTGTTGAGATGCATCAGTGTGTTTTTTGGGGATTGGTTCTTTGTAGATTCACCAAAATACACTGATGTTTCGTAAAAATGCATTTTGAAACTCAGCCGTTGTTGCAATCACCTTACCTTTATCATTAGTTGCAGACCCAGCAGCGGCTGTATTCTTAAGAGCTCTAATTCGCTCTCTATATTCACGAACGCGTTCTGCTCCTGTTTCAGCTATTTTTCTATTTTTTTTTCCGTGCATACTTGTAGGATGAAAATTAATGTTACGGTTATGTTAATAATGTAATGTTAATGTTAATCTAAAGTTAATGTTATTTTCATTACGTTACGTGTTCACTTTTAATAACATTTTGTTAGACTTGTTTCATGTGCCTACGTGGCGTAAGGGAATAGATTCCGTCTTAAAAGCAACGATGTTCGGGGTTCAATTCTTGGCAGCGGCAATAGTTTCTTTTTAATTTTCATATTAATTGAAAACGTTAGCCTAGCGTCACGAAAAATAACCTTGAAATTTCACTCGCCGCCAAAGAAGTTTCACTTCAAAAAAAATTATTGATTTTTCGAAAGTTTTTTTTAGACTGAATCTTCTAGTTCTTCTAAAGACATATGTGGGGCGAAGTAAACTCGAAGTAAAAAAAGAATTTACGACCATAATTACCCAATTTAGGCATTTTTCACCGCACCTGGCGTTCTAATGATATAAAAGAATGGACATCGTAGTATCTGAAAGTCGTACTTACCTCGAAAAAATCATTTGTACATTGAAACTTGGAATTTAAAAATTTTCTTCATTTGGAAAAAGCTCGGTTTAAACCACTTTACTGATTTTTTGGCGGTTCTACACCAATTTATTCTTGATAGCACCCTTTTAATTCTCCTTTAATGCTCTCTTCTTTTGCCTAAATCTCATAGAAATACCAAAAATCATCTGTTGCATAAGGTATCTTCTGGGCACAATATTAATGAATTATAACACATACTTCAAAAGAGTATTTTCTTAACCTTCATAGGGTCTTCGGGTCAAATTTTACTCATTTTCGAAAAACAGTTGATTTTTTTCTGAAAATTAGTGGTTTATACTTTTGATATTTTATAACATTTTGGTAATTTTAAATATCAATAGCTTCATTATGCTGTTGGATGCATGCATATATTTGCGAGCAACTTATTTATATCTTTTTTTAAACTTAAGGTTTTCGGCCAAATTTGACCTCGAGTGAAAAACTTGTGTTTCTGACAAACTAATCCGCACAACTTGCGACTTTATTCAACATATATATCTGTCACTTTTCCTCGCCATACTTGCTAAACAGAATATTTTTATAAAAACCGGGAATCACCGGGCTATTTGCTTATAGGTAAATTGAAAAGAGTAATCATGCTATGTACATATGTGGTTTTTGTTTGTTTACTGCAACATTGTTATCAGTCATAAAATACACGCGGAACGAATAAAAAGTGTCTAATATACTTCGAAATTATATGTCTGCGGTTTCTTGTAGGAAAGTGAATGACAGCAAAATAGAAATCATGCTGAATGCAATATTGGACGACGAAGAAATTTGTTCAGAAATCAAAGATCATTTAGAATATGTAAAGCCATCTGATAGTGCAAGTGAGAATGAAAGTGAGAAAGTGAGATTGCAGTACCCTCTCAGGTTCTGACATCAAAAACTGGCGAAATAAAATATTTCAAAGAACCTGTTGCAAACAGACATGGAAGAGTTCGATCGGAGAATATTATTCACATGGTCCCAGGATTGACTCGTCATTCTACACTAAGGGAAAAAGTTATGTAGTCAGTACATAGACAGCTATGTAAAATCTATTCACTGCAACTTGTATGAGAACGCAACGAGAGCAGTATTTACTGAGTAAAGGGAGCGTGTACTGACTACATATCAATTTATTCACTTTTTAAAATGAATAAAAAATGTATTCAATACATCATGTTATGTGTTGAGTACATAGCAGACTTCAATAGATACACGCAACGTGTACTCAATCAACGTGTTATGTATTTTTTTACAAAAACTTTACTCAATACATAAAATATAGACTCAGTACACGTCCCTCTTATACGATTGAAGTAACACATTTATTCAGTACATAACATATGGACTCAGTACACGTATCTGTTGAACATCGGCACACGATTTTGCTGTTTTATGTCATTCGTTTCTTGATTTTCAAATAAGCAACACCTCTAAAGTATGTAGAAAATCAGAGCAGGAATGAGTTTATCCACTGTACTCTAGAGCAAAAGCGATGGTTGGATAAGAATTAAATGGCTGGGTTTTTATAAGTAATTGCCAATTATTTTGTGAAATCTAGTCATTTCTTTATTAAGTTATTTATTGCATGTGTTGGATGGTGATTTACGCACAGACATTATGCACATTGCATAAAATTATGTTTTTAACATATGTAATGAGTAAATGATGTATGTACTCATTATATAAATGTATGCACTAAAAATATGTAATGAGTAAATTATGTATGTACTCATTACATAAAATTATGCATTTAAAATATGTAATGAGTAAATAATGTATGTACTCATTGCATAAAATTACGTACTCCAAATATGTAATGAGTAAATTATGTATGTACTGAGTCAATAATCTATGTAATACGTACATAAGATCTTTACTCATTACATAAAATTATTTTTAACAGTTTGCGATGAGTACAGTGTGAATGTACTCACCACATACAGTGGCTCACAGCTTATTTCGTGCAGACGATGTGTTAAACTTTGAAATGCTATAACTTGGTAACTAGTACTGGTAATGAAAAAATTTAAACGACATTTGTTTGCTAGTAATTATACATTTAAATATAAACTTTCATTTCTTTATATAAAAGTCTACTAAAAAGATAATAAACAAAAAACTGAAAAAGCAGCAGAATTCAACGCCACAGCTTATTTCGTGCACACTGTTTTTACATGTAAGCTTTTGAACGTGATGCCGTTATTTTCTTTTTCTCGTTCGCTGTTTTTATCTTGACTGATGTCCTGATTCTTCTGATCGGAGTTAACAGTTGTTTTTAGTCTGGACTTAAAACCTTAAGTGCACTAATTGATTTGTTTTAAAAATGGGCCGTCGCACAACAATATAACAGCACGAAATAGTTTTATTTCACTTTAAAAAAGAAAAAATCCAACCGCAAATAGCTGAAATAGTAAAATTGAGACCCTCTACAGTGCAGTACATCATCCAGCGCTTTTTGCAAGAAAATCGTGTGGCTGATAAGGCCAGAAATGCTCCAAATAAAATATGTACAGAAGCGGACGAGCGACTTATTCTGCGAAAAATCGTAGAAAATCTGAGGCTTTAGGGTCCCAAATTGGCCAAGGAGGTTGAGAAGGAGTTGGGCAAGAAATGCTGTGCCGAAACAATTCGTCATCTGCTGCGGGCCAACGAGTTTAATGGTCGAGTTACACGCAACAAATCTTATATTAAAAAAAAAAAATCAGCTATGTCGACTGAACTTCGTCAAATAACACGTTTTATATTCTAGGACATTCTGGAATGACGTCATTTTCTCGGACGAGTTTAAGTTCAATATTTTTGGCTCCCAAGGAATGCAATATGTATGGCGTAAGGCTTATACCGAGCTGAACAATAACCATCTCAAGCCTACAGTAAAACATGGTGGCGGCAGCGTAATTGTTTGGGCCTGTATGGCTGCATCGGGCGTTGGAAAATTATTTTTTATTGGAGGCATTATGGACAAGACAATGTACCTAGATTTTATAAAAGAAAATTTGCTTCAAAGTATCGACACCTTGGGCGTACGAGAGACATTTCGGTTCTACCAGGACAACGACCCAAAACATAAATCGAGAATCGTCCAGTCATGGTTGATTTGGAATTGCCCGCATCTTATGAATCCGCCTGCACAGTCACCCGACTTAAATGTAATAGAAATTTTGTGGGCAATTTTGGAGAGTGGCGTTCGCAAGCGGAATATTTCCAATAAAAATTAAGTAAAAAATGCATTGATGGAGGAATGGCAACAAATACCCCCCAGATATTACAAAAAATTAATAGAGTAAATGGATAGCCAGTAAATGGATTAAAGATTTAATTTAACAAAATGGCGGCCACACAAAATATTAAAAAAGACAAACATATTACATTTTCTTAAGATTCAGTGGAGTGCACGAAATAAGCTGTGGCGTTGAATTTTGCCGCTTTTTCAGTTTTTTGATTATTATTTTTTTAGTAGACCATTATATAAAGAAATGAAAGTTTATATATAAATATATAATTACTAGCAAACAAATGTCGTTTAAATTTTTTCATTACCAGTACTAGTTACCAAGTTATAGCATTTCAAAGTTTAACACATCGTCTGCACGAAATAAGCTGTGAGCCACTGTATATCCATGAATTCACGACACATATTTATGCGTTGAGTACATAAAATTCTTTATTGACTACATAACCGCTTGAAAGCATTATGTAGTCAATAAAGATTTCAATATGTACTCAATACATGAAAAATGTAAAATTTTTGTGTGCAGAAAACTATGCGTTGAGTACATAAATTTATGTATTGAGTCCATAGGTTTTTCCCTCTGTGTAGTTCAAGAATTACTAAGGAAGAGATTTCAAGCTTTCAACTATTGTTCCCACTTCCTGTGAAGCACACTATATTGAAATATACAAATAGTGAAGGTAAACGAGTCTTTGGTAATAATTGGACCGAAGTTGACGACACCGAAATGTTTGCATTTATTCTCTTCTCTCATGTTTGCATTTGTTCTCTTTTGTTAGCTGGAGTGTATCGGTCAAATAATGAAAGTATTGAAAGTTTGTGGGACTCTGAGAAAGGTAGACATATTTGACATATTAGACAAAAATAATTCGAGAGAAATTCGATTTGACAATAAGGACACTCGCAGTGAGTGACGAGCTTTAGACAAGTTTGCACCGATACGTGAGTTGTGGAATCAATGGGTTGATATATTGCCCAAATTTTATAATCCATCTCAAGATGTATCAGTCGATGAGCAGCTGATAGCATTCAGAGGAAGATGTCCATTCCGACAATATGTTCTGTACAAACCAGCAAAATATGGCATCAAGTTTTGGGTGCTTTGTGATTCTTCCACGAGTTATGCCTGGAATATCTAACCGTATACAGGCAAGGAACAATGCCTGAAAAAAACCAAGGAATGCGAATCTTTCTTGATTTGACTGTTGGTCTGAAAGGTCATAATGTGACTGCTGGCAATTTTTTTACTTCATATCAATTGGGACAGAAATTACTAAAAAAAATATTACATTAGTTGAACCAATTATACAATCATAATTATAAACAATGTATAATTGTATTGTGAGATCAAATATTTTAAATTTGACTTTCTTCGAAAATGATCTATTGATAGTGAATCTTTTCAAATTCGAAGACGATTCCCAATACAATACAAAATACAATTTAAAAAATTTCATGCTAAAATGCCCAAAATATATCGATGCATCCAAAAGCATCGATGTTTTATAATTTACAATGTTTAATCGATGTATCGATTTCAAATATATTTTTTTTTTCAAATTTTTTCAAATAAATATACATTTTTTCCGATGAACAGTCAATTAACCTCAAAAGCCTTGTGGAACGGTTCAACGAAAATCCATTGGAGATTTGGATGGATTTGAAACCCTAGTTTACAATTTTGTGTAAATTGGCTTTCCAGAATTTGGCTATTACGTCAACTTCAGTCCAATCTGAAAGATTTTTTTTCGAAAGCTGCCATATAAATTATGTGAAGAGTTCTTCAGTTCTTATGTCATAATTTTCTAGCAAAATTCTTGATACCAACTTGACAGGCATTCTTGGATAGACTTCTTCTAGAAAACATTCTAAAAATTTAATTGTGCTTCTACTCAGCTTTATCGAAAAGTGCTTTCAAGAGGCATTCTCATAAACTTCTAAAAGGCTATTTGAAAAGCTTCGATGAATGCTTCCATGGCATGGCATGTGCAAGGTACTGGTTGAATATTTTCTTAGAAACATTTTGTCTTATGTCTTCTGAATCATGGAATGCCTTCTTAAAACTTTCCTGGAAAATACCTATTGGAAACATTTCATTGAAGAGCTCAAAGAAATCTTTCATTGATAACATTTAGAAGCACTTGTAGAGAAGACTAAGGAAAGCATTTCTCCTTATGACATGCATATGTTACAAGAATGCCTTCTGTGCATGAAAGTAGAAGAAATGGAACTCACGACTTTCCCTTCCGCATTTTTTTTGCTGGGTTTGACTAGAATAACGCTAGAAGCTCTAGATTTTGTGTGTTTCGGATCAATACGCATGCACAGAGTTGCATTCAAAAGTCAGTTCTTTCTTTAATAATTTAATAACTCATTTATGATTTGAAGTTTTTTTTCTTTAAATTTGAAATGAATAGAACATTTAAAAATAAAAGTATTTAAAAAATAAAAATCACAAATGCAGTACAATTTGGCCGATAATAATATTATTAGAAGGAGCTCTGAGCATTTCCAAAAGTTTCCAAAATTACTGCTAGAAAACGTTATTTTAAAAAATATTATCTCTTAAGTGGCTTGATAAAATATTAATATTAAAAGTTAAGGAAGCTGCTTGGCAATTAGGATTACAAGAAAAAATTATTAAAAAAAAAACTCTGAGAAACAGAAACAAAAAATTCAGAAGTAAAAATTTGTCCGATTTGGCTTGGAAAGCCACATATTTTTGAGGACTTGATAAATATGCCTTCCTTTTCTGAAATATTAATTTTTGGCATATTAGTTTCTTTTTAAATTTTTCAAAACATTTGCTTTTTAGTAGTGTCCGACAGATTATTCGGCTTCGGCTTCGGTAATCGGCATAATCGGCCAATATTTTGACCTTCGGCTTCGGCTTCTGCTTCGGCCGAAATAGCCGCTTATTTTTGCCGAATGGTTTTGCTTTGCTAAACAATTTTTTTTTTAAGTTTTTAGAATTTTTTTTAATTATTCAGGAACGCCATTAAATATTCCACATTTGAAACATTTTCATTGGTTGTTTTGTGTTTCTCTCCTTTTCTGTTCTTTCATGATTTGGTGTTCACTCTTTGAAAATATTATTCAAATGGTAAATGCAGCGAGTCCGACTGTAAAGTTTTTGATTTTGTTATGGACTGAAATATAAAAGCCGAGTTAACCCTAGAAATTTTCTGCCAGATTTCAGTTAGTTTTACATTTCTGAAGCTTTTCTCCACTGGATCGAAAATATATTCAATTTTTTTTTCAACTTTATCCTGGCGTCTGTATATCAATAACAGAAAAATCTGAATTTTGCAAAAAAACTCTTGCGTTTTACTCGAATTTAATGATTTCAGTAAGTTTTTTTGTACTGAAATTAATATAATTTCCATGGTAACTCACGCGACATGCGTTCGTCATTAAGCTTCGTTTTCTCAGAAGTTTATGTTATCAATGAAAAAAATTCTAATGTACATGTATCATAGTACATTAGAAAAAATTAATTTTTGGTATGATTTACCAAAATTGTCGTTCCTGTAGCTAACTAAGAAAAGCAGTGGTAAATATGGGAGTAACTCACGCGACAAAAACAGAAGTGTGTTTTACAAGCAAGTTTAGATTGTAAAATTCAGCGAATTTTCTCAACGGAAAAACAGTGAAGTTTGCCAATTTAAAAATATGTAGAGTTTCCAAAAAATCTTTGCCGTAACTCACGCGACATAACCCACGCGACAAAATATCAATTAAGAAAATGTATAATTAAGAAGACCAACTAAGGCTTTTAAAAATAGTTTTATACTATTAAACCAGCTGGTACCCGGCGCGTTGCTGCCGTCCAAGTCCAATGCCTGTTCCAGTTTGCCAATATAAGGCCATCAACAAATAAAAATTCCACTCCAATATAAAACATTATCTTTTATGGGTGGAGCCACACTCCTTGTCTTATACCCGTTCCCGTTTTTGAATATTTCCCAGTAGTAGGATATCACCAAATAGTAACTCCAAATCGAGTTTCTTTGATTTGTGATACCTTGTACAATACCCGTTATAGCTTTTCAGTAGCAGGCCACCACCAGATAGTAACTTCATTCTGAGAAAAATGTTCTGTGCCTTTACTTCCATAGCTATTCTGCATTGAAAATTTGAATTGTATGGGCGGATCCTTGCCCCGTTTTCCAATACCCGTGTCAGTTTTATAAATAAAAAACCTGACCAATAAGTTACTTCATATCGGCTTTCATTGTTATAAATGTAGTTTCAAATCTATTCAAAAAATCAAAAAATTTAATTGTATGGGCGGTGCCATGCCTCCCTTTTCATAGATCGCTCAATTTTTCTAGTCGAAGGGCACTTCTTAGCTTCATTGATGTGGGACACATGGGTCGAAAGTTAAATTAATTTTTGTGTTTTTGAAAAAGTACCACGCCCCTCGGGGATAGGAGAGTGAAAAATACTTTACGACCTATTCTCATACCTACCAAATGCACAAACAAAATTTCGTTCAAATCGATCTAGCGGTTTTGGAGGAGTTTTGGAGGAGTTTGGACACTAACACCGTGACACGAGATTTTTATATATTAGAAGATATAAAAAAATATAAATTCGATTACAACAAATAAATTCTGATTTCAAAGAGTTAAAAAGAAATGAAAAAAAAAAACAAAATTAAAGGTGAAACGTCTATACTTTAATTGTATACATCTTCGATGAATACGTTTTAACGTCTTTAATACAAGTTTATCGACAAATGAAAAGAATTGATAACTTTTTATACCCACAATATTGCGAGTATTCGACCATTATACAATAGTATTTTACTAGAATAAAAAATTGGACTTAGAAATACATTAAATTTTTCAGGTGTGGTTGACATTTTCGTGGAAATGCCCATATAACAAAAGCAAAGAATAAATTTTATAATTTATTTTACTTGAAAACATTTCTCATTTCTTATTCGGCATCGGCTTCGGCCTTCGGCCGAGTATTTCCGTTTTGACGAAGAATTGGCTTCGGCTTCGGCTTCGGCAAAAAATCACATTCGGTCGGACACTACTTTTTAGTTTTGCTTAATAAGTCCTTTGAGCATATTTTTTATTCTATTTTTATATTTTTTGTGTATGAAAAGTTTAAGGAGGGATATAACATTCGCGACAGAGAAAACAGTCCTTTTTTTAAAAATTCGTAACTCAGTCAAAAACAAACATTTTGCCAAAATTTTGTTTTATTATTGTAGAGGATTGAACAAATTACAAGAAAAAAAAATTTCAAAAAAATATATTTTTCACTCCAGCATGGTTTTATAAAGCTACAAACTGGCGGCAGAGGAAAAAACGGGGCATCGTGGTTGCAGCGCTGGGAGTCGCAAAAATTGTCCTATATGGAAAAAAATGAATTTTTTCATTCTGAACAAAATTGGTTATCGTATGAAAGTTGCTTTTTTTAAATTTTTGGTGAAGTTCAAAATTTGAAAGTGTGTTTTTTCGAAAAAAAATATTGACTTTAAAAATTCATAAAAATCGAATAAATTTTTTGAAAAATGCTCGTTTCATACGATATCGAATGAAGTTTAAAAATATACAAAAAAAAATTTCGTCAAAAAATGAACCCGCTAGTGCCGCAACCAGTACGAATAGCATGGTTTTGAGATAAACGCGTTCAAAGTTTGTGTAAAAAAAAAAGAGCGAAAATTAAAAATGTCTCTCACTAATTCGGCTTTAGTAATGTAACTTTTGAACCCGTAGGAATTTTTCCATGAAATTTTTTTCTTAGAATTTGAAGAATATTTACTAAAATACAAAATAAATTTTCATCTTATAGTTAAGTTTGATCTAATCATCTTAGCATGTTATTATTTTCTTTTTTTATTCACATCCTTATGTCATAATTTTGCATATACATATGTAAAAATCTTAGTTTTGGTTTTTTTATTATAAGAATATGTGAATTCGCAAACGAGTTCACGATGGCGAATGCGAGGTCCGAAATTGTTTTGTAACTTAATGGCAATAAACTTCCCCCACGAATACTTTTGTATGTGTACTTTAGAATGTTTTGTTCGTACATTTCATCTTCCTGCTCCATTTCCAGAGCTCCATCTTCACCATGCATCAAACTCCCTGCTTATGATTATGATATGTTAAATTGCAACGCATATTTAGCCTTTGTAACTCAAGAAAATTCTCCCTAACTACTCAAAACAATGCACTTGCAGCTTCAACAATACAGCCTAAGAACTCCAACTGCATTCATTTGTACAGTATTTTTGGCAATTTTAATATTACAATATTTGGATTAACATTTGAGCAACGACAATGATAAATGGCGCATCTGTTACTGTGTAGCAGATGTCAATCAAAAAAGCAATTGTATTGCGTACAAAAATTTTGACGAGGGACCAAAGTGAAGAATGACGGCCAGAACGCCAGAAACGCAAATGAAACTGAACGAACTGTTGTAGACCGCATTTATGATGTTTAAAAATTCATTAAGCATTTTTGTATGGTTTTGACCTCTTACTGACATTGACAGAAGGACAAAATTGTCAGAAGTCAGATGAAATTGGACATTCAACATTTTGTTGTTGTTTCGCTTTTTTTTTATTTTTGCAAAGTAGCACATGTTATTGCTAATGGGCAAAAAGGATACTGAGCACGTGTTCAAAGTGCATTCAATTAAAAATGATGAGGTTTTGAATTACCAAAAAAAAAAAGAAGCTAAATTTGCGGTGCAATATTTGTCATAGGCAGGTGTTGTGCTGGAATTGTGTGCAAGAAAGTTGTTTCTTTGTGTCAGATAAAGCAAATGTTAGTTAAAGGAGTGGCAATTTTGTTTTTCGCTCAAATTTTTTGTTTCAAATTTAAATTCAAAGCTTCATCAAGGTATATGTCTCATAAAAAATGTAATGCAGCAAACCTTTTAACTCTTTTGTATGTTTGTTTAAGTCTGACAGATCTGGTTATTGTTATCTATATCTATGATTATTAAGGACAAATTAATTGTCACTCAAACAGCGAAAAGCTTTTCGCATTTTATCATAAAATCGTTATAAAATGTTTCATTTTCCCAGCTAATTCAAGCTGCGCCTGTAAATAAACCACTTACACAGTAAAACAATTGCGTACTCTGAACTTTTTGGTAACTTCATAGAGAAAAAATGTTGTTTTGATTTTTCTGAATGCAAATTTTAATGAATTCTTTTTTGAATCTAAACATCTATTTAAATTTAATTGGAAACAACATTTTTATGCTTTTGCATATTTTTTTCGCTCAGTGTAATGCTGCATAAAACTGGCACAAAATTACGTGGGGTAAAAACAACAAAATTACTGCTCCTCCTGCTGTTGTTGTTGTTGTTATTGCTGTGCCTGATCGCTGCTCTTTTTTTTTATAATGTTGACGATCCGTTGAGATTCCGGCTTGGTCGTTGCATTGGCATCCTTTTTGTGTTGGCCACTTTTTGGCATGATGGCTGGCTTCAAATATCCCGCGGTGAAATATCTTGTCCGATTGGTTGTTATCTGTGTGTTTATCTTTGTGCCATCATCGTCATCTTCATCATCTTTATTATTATCGCCATTCCAGCCTATTTTAGCGTCGTCTTCGGTTAAAGCGTTCAATTTAGTTGAAATAAAATAATCATAAAAATATTTGATGTAGTGGCGAAACGAAGGTCTGTACAGTGCAACGAAACGGAAAGGCGTATAAAAGTTTGTAATGTAGTTTCAGGCATTCTTATTTCATAAAGTCAAATCATTTGTTGAAGTTATAACGAAAAACTGTACAAATAGCATAGAAATTTTAAAATGCAACTGAAACTTTATCTTAAAGCGGACTTACTTTAAAAAACTAGATTTTCATTTGAATTAACATTTTTCAATTCAAACTCGAAAAACTTTACAAAACTCAAAATTCTAGAGAATTGAATTATACACAGTGGACCAACTACATACATATTCCTTAAATGCGATGTGGCTGTGAAGCCTCATTCACTGCTAATGATGATTTGAGAGCGCTTTTTCGAAAGGTGGGAGTTAAATATTTCCCCAATAAAATGATTTGCCGATAGAGTATTTTGAACAATTTAAAGGTACCGCCCACTACAGACTTTTAATCGGCCGATGTCTTACGGTGTCTTATGTAAGTGCGCACACCTACCGATTAAACGAAACCCAACTAAAAAATCAAGTGGAAATCTGACCTTCCATTTGATTTTTTAGTTGGGTTTCGTTTAATCGGTAGGTGTGCGCACTTACTTAAGATCAAATCGAAGGTCAGATTTCCACTTGATTTTTTAGTTGGGTTTCGTTTAATCGGTAGGTGTGCGCACTTACTTAAGACACCATAAGACATTGGCTGATTAAAAGTCTGTAGTGTGCGGTACCTCTTGTCAATTTTAAAACTTGCTTCTTCAAACATTTCATTTAAGTTGGTATTTGTCTTAGATCAAATTTCAAAAATTTAATATTGTTGATAATAGATATATGCACTTCGACATGAAAACTTTCAAAATTGGATATATAGGATGTCCTACTTCACTTTTCTTATTCATCAGAAATTGTCTCTTCCGACTACTACTTCTTTCGATCGATGACCCTGGACTTGACTGAGCAGCACTTCCGTTCTTATGAAGATGCCAAAAAAATTAATCGATTCGTGGATAGCCTCGAAAAATGTGACCTTTTTTCGAACCGGAATCTTTTAATTACCAGAAAGATGGTTCCAAATAGTGACAGGCGATGGACAATGCTTTACATAACATACATGAATTTTTTTGCATTAGAAACTATGATTCTCCTAAAAATGTTGACAAAGTATAAAAGATACATAAACAAGGTCATTGAAAAATTTGATTTTGACGCTCCCGCTGCACACGTTACCACAGCTTTTCCAGCTTCGTTAAAGCTATTTGGTACCGTCCAAAACATTTTTTCGTAACTCACCACAAACTTTCAATAGGATTGAGGTCGGGACTTTACGCTGGCTACTGCATTGCTCAGTCAGCAACTCCTTTACAATTTTTATACGTGTATTTTATGTCCCTATGTCAATTTTTTTTGAGTCCCGAAAATCACGGGACTAGTCGATTTAAGTCCCGGAACTTCCAAAACGATTTTTTTATAGCTAATAAAATTTTTCAAGCTTTTATTGAAAATATTTCTCTTTTGAGGATTTTATTTGATTTTTATTAGAGTATTTGTTCCAGCGCTTTAGGGGCTTGCGCCACTGTTTTGAGTAAATATTTTTAGTAAAAAGCTTATACAAGATTATATGGCATGATGAAATAGTATGCTAGACGTGCTGGAGAGATTTATTTTTCTTAAAGACAGTATGAAAAAG
The DNA here is from genome assembly GCA_958299015.1 of Tetanocera ferruginea. Lineage (NCBI taxonomy): Eukaryota > Metazoa > Arthropoda > Insecta > Diptera > Sciomyzidae > Tetanocera > Tetanocera ferruginea. The sequence goes on from OY282644.1 coordinate 105,506,941, forward strand.
GACACCATTGATCTTAATATTAACTTTTTGCTTCAATATGAATTTGATTAAAAAAGTTGCATGTTTTCTTCACCCAATCAAAGTTAAGTTATGTACTCGGCACGTTAAATGTGACGTTGCTAAAATAAAAAGGGAAGAAATCTACTTTGAGCAATCACTTATTTTATATATTCGTCAAAAGATTAAAGCAGCGGCGAACAATTCCGTCAGATGTTCACTCTTTTTTAATTAATCCAAATAATATTTTTGATCTTAAATAAAACTTTTCTTGATCTTCTTATATAACCTCTATAAGAAAAGAGCTCGTGAACATCCTCCTTAACGTTGAACATGAGCCTTATTACAAAACCGATATAAATAATACTAACGACGATGTTGTTCAGGTAGATAAGGGTGCAAGTCTCAAAAACAAATTGCATTAAGTTTTAACTAGCAGTTCGCAAATATTTCATAATAGAAAAGATACAATTTATAAAGTAAAAGTTGAATAGTTGGTAGAAAAAGTTGACCTTTTTGTTTTTACTTTCAAAAAGCATTTAATTTTTTTTTATCAAAAATTCAACCAGCAAGTGTTGAAATCTTCTCAACTGCAGGTTTTATATGCAACAAATTGAGGTCCAGGTTAGAGAACAACACTATAATTTAAACTTTAATTTCTTAAAAACCGCATTTTGATCAAAAGATGGAATAATTTTTATTTGCTGGAATGGAATGGGTGATGTATATATTTTTTACTTAAAAGTATTGACTTTTTTTTAAATAAAAAAATATGTATCATGTTCTAATACATAATATTGGTCTCAAATGATTTAAAAAGCTTTTATAATGATACAATTATAATTATAATATAAATAACTGCCAATATGTTTGTCAATTGTCATGATTGTTTATTGCTCTTGCTGATTAAAATTACTAATTTATTCGTTAATTCAAAAAATATAAGAATTTAGTAAGTATTACAAATTGTACTTGATTAATATATCAATTTGATATAGAATAATACATATAATAGAATGATTACAGATGTGTTACAATTTTTGGCAAAAAAAAAAAAAATAACGAAATTTAAATTATCTCTAATCAAATCCCAGGATCCCGGGATTGTATATTCAGAACCCCGAAAATTGACATCCCTAGTCCTTATCCTATTGAAATATTAGTTCTTCTTCTTCAGGATAGGCCATCAAGTAAACAAAATCGGGAATATACAATTTTTGCAATAGTTCAATATTCCGCCATTCGAAGCAGCCCCACATAACCTACAATAGATTATTTTTTACGAAAGTCATGTGAATTAACATGAAAAATCAGATCCCGGCAATGAAATGCATTTTTTTCCTTAAATTATTTTCTTGTATAAATTTTAATAAAAATAAAAATTAGAGCTCGGGTTGGCTTGAGAATTGAACCTGGAATATTAAAATTCAAATCAAATTAACAAGCGCTTAACCAACTGATCCACTAAATAAACATTTTGCTCGAACATAATATATAAATCGCAACAAAGTAACTTGCTTATGCAAACTATTTATGGTAACCGTAAATAAGAAACATGTTTCTAGTAAAAATAAACTTGTTTGCTCTCAATAAGTTTTCAAACATAATAGTTTCCTCTCCCATTATATTTGTGGTAAATATATTTTATTTCTGCGTGTACAACAAAAATTTGTTTCCTAGAAAAATAGAACATCGTATCCTATTAAAACAAGACGACCTTTCAGGATTATTTCAAACAGTAAATAAATATATATGTTTTTATACAGAAGTATATATTTTTTTTACATCAAATAAAATTTATATATTCTATACGTTCTATATGTTATATGAAAGTTCTTAGGACATAATTTGGCATAATTTAATTACCTTGGAATGAGAAAAGCGATGCGAAATAGAAAGCTTTGACTTTCGAAACGAAAATTTTTAAAAAATATATCATTAATTTTTTTTCTTTGGCGAATAGTTTAATGAAATAATTTGTCAAAAATTAAGTATTATAACACTACTGTTAATTGTGAATTTCATTATGTTTCGTCTTGTTTTCTAAAAAGTCCAAAATATTCAATGTTTTTTGGCCAAAAATTACCCAAATTGATTTACTTTCATATGATATAACATGCCCTAAAAGTTTTCAAAAGTTTCATAAACGATTTTTATTATTGATAAAAAAACAAATAAAGATAGGTCTTGATATTATCCAAATATTGAACTATTTTAGTATTTTTCCTTAAAAAATCATAAAGTAGTTTTGAACCTTGCAAATCCGAAATTTTGAAAATTGAAATTGAAAAGGTGAAATGTGATGCAATGATGAACCTCGCTAGAAGAGTGGTAAGTGAGCTTGACTGCCAACGCAAAGGTATCGGGTTCGAATCCGGGTTAATGAATTGATTGAATCAATGAACGGGGTTTTACATTTTTTGCAAGTCGCTCATATCGTGCAATACTGCCACGACAACAGTGAAAAATAAATTAAGAAATTACTAGGAAGAAGTTAAGATTCTGAGAATCACCGTTATAAAATCAAAAAGCACAGTTTTGTTTAATATTATCAGACACTCAATCATTCCATTATTAATTTAATAGCATAATTTTACATTAAAAATTCAAGATATGAACTAAATTTTTTTCCGAAATTGACAATTTTGAGTTTTGACAGTCTTACATGAAATGAGTAATATTATCTGAATAAAGATTAAAACGAATCATACATCCAACAAATTGTATCTACTTTAAGATAATTAAAATTCGAGACGAGGTTGTTCAAATATTGTTGAAAGTGTTTAAATATATTTTAAAGCATAATTTTTATAAGGTATACCATAATATTAGTATTATTAATACAGTATGGTTAGATAGGTATTGTAGAATCAATGCTAATATATTACTGTTTTAATACATTCTGGGTCCTAAGGAGGATTTCATCATCAAAGGCCCCTTGTCTAAGGACCTGCACTTAGATATTCGATAAAATAAAAAAATATTTTCATGAAAATTTTGTATTCAAATTATTTGCAGAGAACAACTAGCACAAAGGGAAGAAAGAACAGAGATAACATTTTTATACTTACCAAATTTTCAATATTTTTAGTCGATTTGATCAATGATGGTAGCTATTATTTATATCAGTTGAATTGATTTTTGCTTTTTTAGTTTGTTTGCAACATTTAACACTAAAAACTTCAAAACCAATATTTTGAATTATTTTTCTTCATTATTTCCCCTTGCGAATTTTTCTTTTCCATATTAACATAAGCTATTAGCGCTTGACTACTTCATTTTTAAGCTTTAAATCAACATTCTTTTGTTCGCTACGAAGCATGTCAAAAATGTTTCCCTATTCGAGAAACATTCCTTTAAACTTCGTTAAATACGCTGAAATCTTTTTGCCTGCCTGTTAATTTGCAAGTGTGATTAATGAGCTCATCAGACAAGCCGAGCATCACATGCAAATTTGAAACAAAAAAAAAAAAATCCACCGTAAGCAATAATTTAACATGTGGACCGCGCGGCACCAACATGTATAGTACAGCACCCATCCGCCCGAGATAGCCCGCCGTCATAAGCCACAAAATTAAGATGTTAAGAATTTTACCCAAAGAATAAAAAATAAAAACAAAAAAATATGAAGAGCGTTCTCATATAAATATCTTCTTTTACCGAACTAACGTTGTTGTTTTTTTAAATCAAGTCTTCGTCGTCGGTTCGCATTAAGCGCTGTTCTTGCTAATTTCTTCTGAGAAGAATCGGCAAAATGCCGAATTTTGGGGCTGTCGCATGAAATATAGCATAATTAAGTTATTTACTGGACGTAAGCGGGATCAGAACGTGTGTGTTTTAATGTAAGTGTATGTGTGTGTGTGTTTGTGTCGTTTAAGCTCATTTTTATGGTGCGCTTACAAATTATAGGTAGATATCTTTGCGTTTTCTGGCATCCGTCGAGTTCACCTACACAAATTAAAGTTAATAGAGTGTGTTAAGCACTTTTTGTTTTTTTTTTTCTTTAATATACCTAAGCAACTGACTGACCAAGCGGCTGTTTCCTCTCAAGCTTTATGCATTTAGTCTCGGTTTGGTCTTATTTTTAATGTTTTTTGTTTATTTTTTTTAATTCACTAGAAATGACAACAATTAATTATGATTTTTTAAGGTTTTCTGGAATTCTTGCTGTTAATTTTACAGATTTATAACTTTAGCTTGTTGTTAAATGTATTAATTTAATGTTTATGCGGGCGGTTTTTAAAGCTTTGCATTTTTAATAAATTCAAAGATTATACTTGCTTTTGCTTTTGATATTTTTTTCAATGTTTGGATTTTTATCTCAAAGCGGTAGTCAACATATTTGCGTGGGAAAAGTATTTAATAGACTCTGACAAAAGGTAGGCGTCGTTAATTTGGTGTTAATTCTCTTTAATAAGATTCAAATTCAAGGCATTACTTGAGGTAAGAGCTATATTAATGAACTCAGCACTGCATTAGAGCGCTTCTTTGAAAACAAAGCTTTTTTGGCAAGTGTTGAAAAAGATTAAAAAAAAAATTAGAGTCTATCTGCACGCGTTCAAACAGTAGTTAAGATGATTGACAAACGACTTTATCAAGTTTGAAAAATGTTAAGAGGTTGTTTCAGTTATATTTTACATTAAATTAATTACTTGTGATGAATGCAGATAAAGAAAGTTTCTAGTGCTTGTGCAGACATTGAGCGATATGGCTATGACTATAGATATGAATATGAATATGAATATGAATATGAATATGAATATGAATATGAATATGAATATGAATATGAATATGAATATGAATATGAATATGAATATGAATATGAATATGAATATGAATATGAATATGAATATGAATATGAATATGAATATGAATATGAATATGAATATGAATATGAATATGAATATGAATATGAATATGAATATGAATATGAATATGAATATGAATATGAATATGAATATGAATATGAATATGAATATGAATATGAATATGAATATGAATATGAATATGAATATGAATATGAATATGAATATGAATATGAATATGAATATGAATATGAATATGAATATGAATATGAATATGAATATGAATATGAATATGAATATGAATATGAATATGAATATGAATATGAATATGAATATGAATATGAATATGAATATGAATATGAATATGAATATGAATATGAATATGAATATGAATATGAATATGAATATGAATATGAATATGAATATGAATATGAATATGAATATGAATATGAATATGAATATGAATATGAATATGAATATGAATATGAATATGAATATGAATATGAATATGAATATGAATATGAATATGAATATGAATATGAATATGAATATGAATATGAATATGAATATGAATATGAATATGAATATGAATATGAATATGAATATGAATATGAATATGAATATGAATATGAATATGAATATGAATATGAATATGAATATGAATATGAATATGAATATGAATATGAATATGAATATGAATATGAATATGAATATGAATATGAATATGAATATGAATATGAATATGAATATGAATATGAATATGAATATGAATATGAATATGAATATGAATATGAATATGAATATGAATATGAATATGAATATGAATATGAATATGAATATGAATATGAATATGAATATGAATATGAATATGAATATGAATATGAATATGAATATGAATATGAATATGAATATGAATATGAATATGAATATGAATATGAATATGAATATGAATATGAATATGAATATGAATATGAATATGAATATGAATATGAATATGAATATGAATATGAATATGAATATGAATATGAATATGAATATGAATATGAATATGAATATGAATATGAATATGAATATGAATATGAATATGAATATGAATATGAATATGAATATGAATATGAATATGAATATGAATATGAATATGAATATGAATATGAATATGAATATGAATATGAATATGAATATGAATATGAATATGAATATGAATATGAATATGAATATGAATATGAATATGAATATGAATATGAATATGAATATGAATATGAATATGAATATGAATATGAATATGAATATGAATATGAATATGAATATGAATATGAATATGAATATGAATATGAATATGAATATGAATATGAATATGAATATGAATATGAATATGAATATGAATATGAATATGAATATGAATATGAATATGAATATGAATATGAATATGAATATGAATATGAATATGAATATGAATATGAATATGAATATGAATATGAATATGAATATGAATATGAATATGAATATGAATATGAATATGAATATGAATATGAATATGAATATGAATATGAATATGAATATGAATATGAATATGAATATGAATATGAATATGAATATGAATATGAATATGAATATGAATATGAATATGAATATGAATATGAATATGAATATGAATATGAATATGAATATGAATATGAATATGAATATGAATATGAATATGAATATGCATAAGAATATGAATATGAAAATGAATATGAATATGAATATGAATATGAATAAGAATATGCATAAGAATATGCATATGAATATGAATATGAATATGCATATGAATATGAATATGAATATGAATATGAATATGCATATGAATATGAATATGAATATGAATATGAATATGAATATGAATATGAATATGAATATGAATATGCATATGAATATGAATATGAATATGAATATGCATATGAATATGAATATGAATATGAATATGCATATGAATATAAATATGAATATGAATATGAATATGAATATGAATATGAATATGAATATGAATATGAATATGAATATGAATATGAATATGAAAATGAATATGAATATGAATATGAATATGAATATGAATATGAATATGAATATGAAAATGAATATGAATATGAATATGAATATGAATATGAATATGAATATGAATATGAATATGAATATGAATATGAATATGAATATGAATATGAATATGAATATGAATATGAATATGAATATGAATATGAATATGAATATGAATATGAATATGAATATGAATATGAATATGAATATGAATATGAATATGAATATGAATATGAATATGAATATGAATATGAATATGAATATGAATATGAATATGAATATGAATATGAATATGAATATGAATATGAATATGAATATGAATATGAATATGAATATGAATATGAATATGAATATGAATATGAATATGAATATGAATATGAATATGAATATGAATATGAATATGAATATGAATATGAATATGAATATGAATATGAATATGAATATGAATATGAATATGAATATGAATATGAATATGAATATGAATATGAATATGAATATGAATATGAATATGAATATGAATATGAATATGAATATGAATATGAATATGAATATGAATATGAATATGAATATGAATATGAATATGAATATGAATATGAATATGAATATGAATATGAATATGAATATGAATATGAATATGAATATGAATATGAATATGAATATGAATATGAATATGAATATGAATATGAATATGAATATGAATATGAATATGAATATGAATATGAATATGAATATGAATATGAATATGAATATGAATATGAATATGAATATGAATATGAATATGAATATGAATATGAATATGAATATGAATATGAATATGAATATGAATATGAATATGAATATGAATATGAATATGAATATGAATATGAATATGAATATGAATATGAATATGAATATGAATATGAATATGAATATGAATATGAATATGAATATGAATATGAATATGAATATGAATATGAATATGAATATGAATATGAATATGAATATGAATATGAATATGAATATGAATATGAATATGAATATGAATATGAATATGAATATGAATATGAATATGAATATGAATATGAATATGAATATGAATATGAATATGAATATGAATATGAATATGAATATGAATATGAATATGAATATGAATATGAATATGAATATGAATATGAATATGAATATGAATATGAATATGAATATGAATATGAATATGAATATGAATATGAATATGAATATGAATATGAATATGAATATGAATATGAATATGAATATGAATATGAATATGAATATGAATGTGAATATGAATATGAATATGAATATGAATATGAATATGAATATGAATATGAATATGAATATGAATATGAATATGAATATGAATATGAATATGACTATGCATATGAATATGAATATGAATACGAATACAAATATCTCTTCTTGTGCTCCGATAGCATCTCTCTCTGCTAGCTTCGAGGCAAAATATGAGATACATGAATAGAGTTCAATAAGTTTCATTAAGTTTGGGTTCTTAGTAAGTTTTTGAATGTGTGGCATATCATATCAATGGAATATATTTTATTCCATTCCTTTTGTTTTTTGTTAAAAGAAAAATTTCTTCATTCATAATACTATGCAATCTCGATGTTTCTTTCCATATATTTTATTTTTTTTCTTTGACCTTCTGAAAAACTCTGTCCAACGACAATCTTGTCATTTCATTCTCAAATGATCACACAATTCATGCAGTTAAGTTGAAGTGCTCATCAACATGTCATTTAACATGAATTGTGACTTTAATTAAGCATTAAACATTGACTTTTATTAACATCACGCAGCTTAGCCAAAGCGTTGCCAACTTCATGCAAATGTGGTTTTGTATATGCAAAGCCTAGCAAAAGAGCACAAAAAAACATATTTATTTATTTATGTACAATGAACCAAATTCAAAATGGCAACAAAAATGGCAATTTGGTCAATTAATAAATTTCAAAATAGCTGCAATACCGGCGAAATGCTGGTCAATTGCAAAGATTTTGTTAAATACCGCTTGTAGCGATAAATAACGCTGATAAGAAATAAAAAAAAAAACTTAATGGCTACGCAGTTGCAAATAAATTGGCTATAAATATTTAAATAAGTGGTTAATTTTAAGTTGGCTGCTTTCAGTAGTTGCCAGTTTTAATTGCTAATTTCTGGAAAATTTATGATGCAGCCCACAGTAAAAGTACAAGCACAGCAGTGCTCAAAGGTTAAGCATTTTGTTTCAAATAAAATAGAAAATTAATTTGTGCCAAAGTTAAATTAAAAAACAAAAAAAAAATTACTTCAACTTCAACACTTTGCTTGCACGGGAAACAAGCTGCCAAAACTGATGTTTCAACAAGCCTTCAACCTGTCTCTTGTGATTATAGCCAAAATGGTAGAATAAACAAAAAAAAAACTCCAATTATTTCCAGTGTGCTGCACTTCACACATGCGATGATGATCATCGTTAGCTCGGACTGCACATCGATCACATACGCCACAGCTGTCTTTACTTACAACAACACAAATTAGTCATAATTCGTCCTACTCACACCGTCGTCAAGTTGTCTGCCATGTTTGAAAGATTCTTGGATTTGAGATTTTTGTCGGTTTTGGTTTTCACTTTGAGTCCGTCATGATCTTGTTAATCATAAAAGCAACATTATCGTCCTAAGTAACCCCTTTTACTGGCTGTTGTTGTTATTATTGTTGTGGAACTCAATTGAAAACCAATCGAACGTTATATAGGTATGTATGATGAACCCAATATAGCCTTGAAGTATCTTGTTGTCCTATGCTGCTTTAGTTGGGAGGTTTTTTCTTTTTTATTTTTTGTTCCTGTTATTGTGATCCTATTATCTGATCTGTTGATCTTGTGCACTGATCTGCATTGAGAATTTTGTTGATGCATGAATGAGCTGATGTGGCGTGTCGGTTGATGCATTGATTATGTTACCAATAAAAGTATTTTTTTTTTTCGGCTTTGATATTCTTCAGTAGTGGTGTGTGTGTATCAAGTGGTTGGTTTCCACAGTTTCAAATTTTTTTTTTTTTGTCAATCTTGACTTGAAGGTCTTCTTCCCTAAATCTTTTTTGTCAAAATGATTCTTTTTATTTCTCACGAAAAGTTTTGATGGCAAATTATTTTTAATTTTCATAAAATATTACTTAATAAAACTAACAATAATTTCAATTAAATTGAAAATCCGTTTAAGTTAATGCCTAAACTTTTTTATCTGCTTTCAGTAATGAATGCAATTTGGTTTTTTACAACTCAGATTTTATTAAGGACTGAATTATTTAACAATTAAGTGGTTCATTTCAATATGAGATATATACTAAGAGAACATGAGACCCAAAAACGACAAAACCTTAAAATGTAAAAATATTAAACATAAAGGACATCGCACAAACCTTACAGGATTTGGTTTAATTTTGGAGTTTAAGAGTACTCAGAAAAGGTGACACCTGCTCATGACTGTTGTTAAGAACATTAAAATTGTTAAGAGGCCTTATAGTGAACTCATATGATGTATTACTGTATTTATCAGATGTATTAGATTTATCTGACGGGCAACAATCTACAAGACGCTCATCGACAAGACGCTTTAAAAAACTTTTTTAATTAATAGCTTATCATCATTTCTTAATCTAACGATATATATCCTTTTTAAGATTTTGCATAAAAGTTATATTAAAGTTTTAGCGGTATAAGAAAATATTCAGTACTAAACTGCAATAACTGAAATTTTATTCAATTTTTAAAGCAATGAACATAACTCTATAACTAAACATAACTCTATAACTAAAAAGATATCGCCAAATGGTTTTAGATTAACATAACTTATGTTCTTTACTATAAGTCTGCTTACTTATTTTTCCGATTTCCGCTAATAATTCACGATTTTTTTCCATTTGGACGCCTGATTACACTGTGCGGCACAATGAAAGACAAGGTGATCAAGAAAATTTAACAAACAAAGTGAACGAAAGAAGGAAGCGTTCACAAAAAATATATTTTGCATTAAAGGCGAGTACACATTATGCCGTTTTCAGCTTTTAAGAAATAGTAGTACTTTTAGTATGTGGGCAGCAAAGTAGTACTCAAGAGTCAAAAGGAGTAAAATGCTCCGATAATAGTACTTTCGGCAGCGCTGATGGGTGGTATCTCAAACAGATAAAGCCGCTCTTGGGGTGTTCGAGCGGAAATTTCTTCGCAAAATCTTTGGTCCTGTTCGAGTTGGCGACGACTATCGCATTCGAATGAACCATGAATTGTACGAGCTCTAAGACGAAATTGTTTTAGTTCAGCGTATTACAATTCAGCGACTACGTTGGCTGCGTCGTGTCTTTCATATGGATGAAGGAAAAACAAAAAACAAATTGGCCATTTCAGCCCTTGAAAGGACTTTGACCGAGCTTCTTATGATCAATTGTGTTGAGTGTGTTATTAAATGTTTGCACACAATTGACCGAGAACTGGACCTACACGCTTTGTGCCGACTCTGTACGGCTAAAGTTCATGTTCTCAGGAAGCTTTACATGGCATTATTTACTCTCTGAGGTTTGCCATTGTTTGCAGAGAGGTGGTGACCGATCAGAAAAATTTTTTTTTATTGAAAAAAAATTTTCGCCGCGGCTAGGAAGCTCTAACCACGCTTGGTGAAAGAGATTGGAGACGGCACTTTAGTAAGTAAGTAAGTAATACGGACTGAGATGTTCTGCTGAAAAATACCATTTCTAACAGCAGATTTCAAGCGTTTGAAAGAGTGCACGTGTGACAATAGATCTTATGAAGATGACAACTCGAAAGAAAATCCTCAATAGAATTAAGTAAGTTCCTGAATGAGTCCTTTTTAGCTTTCTTGATATCTTAATTGTCTCGGACACTCTAAAAAGTAAAGCAGCTTTTTTTAAGGACTGCCTTTAAATCAACTTGTGCCTGAATTTAAGCATGTTTTGAATTTTAATATTCTAAATGCTTAAAAACCCAAAGAAACATATTTAAAGTCAGCTTTTTGAAGTTGATTTTAAGACAAGCCAGCTTAATTTAAACAAATTTATTGGTTTTTGTATTAAAAATGTCTACAATTCATCATATGAGTCTTAATTTAAGATAGCTTGCATTGCTATTCAAGCCAGTTTGTTTACGATAAGGGCTGAAATTCAGCGAAGGTAAGGCTGCATTTACCATATAACTGCCTTTAAGTCAGACATCATTGAATGCTGTTTTACAGTATAAAAAGGCAAAAGTGATTTCAGCAAAAGCCGTCAAAAGCAAATGGTTTTGCAAATGCTTTTGTAGCTGATTTTAAGACAATTTTTCACCTAATATTAAGATTTACTTTTTACAGTGGAGCATTGTATGAACCAGAACTACGAAAGCTGTTTTGGTGTAGTAAAGGTTGTTTTGAACAGCCCTCACCGTTAGTATTGTAAGAGGCAGTCCCCTTTTAACGACTCCATCTTCTGCTCGGTGGTACCCGCTTGACGTCCGTTGGTTTGCTTGATTGTTGTCTGTTTTATCGTACCCCTGTATACTTGATACCCTGTTGATTTGCGTTAATGGGAGAATGGTGTGTTGACTTGAAGCAGAAGGGTCCGTTATTTTGACAGCTAGCAGTGCAGGGGCTTATGTTTTTGCCTCTGCACTCGTTTAAGGAAGTGGAGGTGGTGTTATTGTTTTCTCTGAGGAGAGCTGTCCAGTCTTTCTTTCCTTTTGGCTCGAAGAGGCGACAGTTGTAGATGTGGATCTGTAACAAGAAGGGCTCTGGTTATCCAGCTGTACCCAGGAGTAAAGACTGAGGCCGCGTGCAAAGTAAAGGCAGAGTGTGTGAAAAAGCGAGATAGAGAGCTATTTGTATCTCGTTTACTTACACATATTTCAGTCTACCTGCCTGTCTGTCTGTCTGAATCGGCGTTTACTATGCATGCAGCCTAAGGTATTAGTCGTATGAGTACTCGTACGAAGTATTGGTAAGGATTTTGCTTAGTTCGAAAATGGACCCTGCACATGTCAGAATGTGGCAGATATTCTAGCTTCTCTAGCTCTTTTACTGAGCTCTCATCCATTGAGAACGTAAAGGTAAAGGCAGTGCTTTGAAGGTTCATTGCCTTCTTCAGAATTATCCAATAAGATAATGTAACGAGTTATTTTGGACATCGAGGCAGGATCACGTCAACATTGCAGTTTACTCCAGGGAAGTAAGCAGTGGCGACTTACGGGTTTCGGAGAACATACCCCTCCAGCATGTGCAGCTTAGCATTATTCCATGAGGCATTGACTTCAACTGTTTTTGCACATGTGCTCTTTGCCACAGTCGCTTGTTGCAACATACTTAACAGTCCCGGTTTGAACCCAACCCTATTTGAATGAGCAGCCCAGAAATCTTAAATGTGGACCAACGGTGAGGAGCAACTCTTTGACTATGGCAGTTTCTACTGCTATTTGTTCCTACTGAATAAGATGACTGTCGGGAAAATCTAGCAAAAACACAGCCGCCTTCTTTACACCTGTTACTTCAGCGAAAGAAGGTACTTTTGTCACTGCGACAACTGGTCAGTCAACACTAGGCCTTCTTCTTTTTCCAAAAGTGACAGATGCACCAGGTGAAGGTACCACCAAGACTTTCTCCAGTGCGTCTTACTATGGCATATTGCTGGCCATAAGGCACTTAATAAACATATTTTTCTGCGATGTTGTTTCTAGAGATGCTTAAGCCACTAAGATTCCGTTCCGTCACAGACTCTCCTTGATAGGCAGGTTACGTCCCGCATGCCGCATGCCGTGGTAAGGCCAACATTACTTACTAAGGTAGCCATTTGTCAGTAAGTTTCCATTCCAAAACATTCGGAATTAACTCCTGCCTGGGTTAGATAGACTTTAGTGCATTACTACACCGCAGCCTGTAAGACATGGGGATCCTAAATGAAGCCAAAGCTCTCATCGTCATAGCCTTTTGTATCATAGCAACCTAAGCCCCGATACAACATCAGGGTAGAGGATAAATGCTATACATTCTTATGCGATTTTTTGACGATTATTTTTGACGTAGAATTACGTCTTACAGCGCGGTATGGGGTCGTTTTAACAAATTTTTTCAAGGCCATGAAACGTTTTGACGAATACTTTAGGTTATAGCTACAGCCTTTAATACTCATCATTCAAAGATAATATATATACTAAAATATCAGATATATCCTGTGCTGAATGAATATATCTAGTTTTGGATTTTGTCACTATTATATTAAAGTCGCAAAAATGCATGTGTTTATATAAGAAAATCAATCATCAGCTGCTTATGCTGTGCCTGCTGCTTTCTTTGTTTTTGTTTTGTTGTTTTTGTTTGTGTTGTTTTTGTTTTGTACGAACTGATTCGCTGTATTGGTTCTCTTCTCCGCGTTGAGAGTGTGATCCGATTAGATTTAACTCTTATAAAAAAAACGACTTGCATCATATTTCGTTTTATGCTATTACCCAAGAGATGGCGGTATCTATTCGGCAGACATGATGTATGCATTTAACAGAGAAAGCTTTGGTTTTTTCGTCTAGTAGAAAGTAGTAGAACTAAATATGTGAAATGAACAATCTATGTTTTATTTAAGAAATGAACCAGGTTTCGTTCTGGATAAATTGTTGTTTTGGTTTTCAATGCACATTAATTTGGATGATCAACCATATACATCCCACTTGTCATTTTAGTCTAGCTGGCAAACTATATATCGGACAGAGACGAAAATGGCATCTGTGGAAAGGCCATTTACTCAGTTTGAGATATAGGTAGTCACCACCCGATTTCTTAAAAAATCACTTCATTCATGCATTCACTAATTTTAAAATACAAAGTAAAATTGAGTGTAGCTCGCAAACTACATATCAGACAGAGACGAAAGTGACAACAATGAAAAGGACATTCGCTTAGCCTTCTTTTCAACTCAAGTCAATGAATTCAACCTGTCAAACTTAACGAAATGATGGAAATAATTTGACATTTTGCTTGTTTCTTTTTGCTTGTACATTTCATTATGCTTACTTTTAACTTTTTCGTTGTTCTGGTCTCGATAAGAAGTTCATAACTTCTAAAGAGACAAAGCAGGAAAGGATACTACTTAAACGGAATTCTACGTCTTCACTTTTGATACCATCGAAACTGTTTCTTGTCTAACATTTGTTTTGCTGTGACTTATATTTCTCAAAATGGTGGATAAATAACACTTTCTTGTGACTCAGATAACAATTTCATTATAAAACAAAACCATTTTTCTGTTGAAAATCTGGATTTATTTAAAAACCAAACTATCAAAATATTGCTATTTCTTTGAAAAAAACGGAAACAAGAATACAATATGTTGTTTTTAACTATAACCAAGGATACCATAGAAAACCTCAGACAACCAGAGGGCATGTTAAACACATGGTTGCATTCGCCTAACATTTTTCCTTATTTTGAACGTTAATGGCTGCCATTTTCTATTTTCTCGTTTAAAGTTTACATTTTTAATTATGTTATTATAATACGACTTTGGTTAAGATATAAAGTTGCATTTTTAAAGTTGCAGCTTGCGGCACTTGAGAAAAGGCACTAGCTCTGATGTTTTCTTAAAAAAATAAATGTAAGACTCTTGCTAACTCTGAGTCCTCAGAATATGTTAACTTCATCAGCATAAAAAATGCGCATTAGAATTGCAAAAACATAACTACAACACTCAAAAAAAAAAAAAAACACACACAATTCAAGCATAAGAAGAACAAATGATTGACAACATGTTGAACGCAACGAACAATCTAACAAATATTTATGCTAAGTTATGGTAATGTTGAACATATATCTTGGCCAGACTTTTTCATTTAGCTATCCTAACCAAAGCTGCATAATTTCGAAATATAACATTGTCGATTTTGCCATCCTGTAAAACAACGACAACAACAACAACAACAATAAAACACTGCGCCAGAAAACAACAAAAATAACCACAACTAGAATGATTGGTGCGCTTTTCTGAAGCATTGATCTATGCAGCTGACAGATCGGTGGTTGCGTTGAGCTCTTCCTAGCTTAGGTTGAGGAAGCTAGCTAGCTAGTCAGTCATCTAAGAAAACGCCTGTAAGGCGAATGAGTGGTGATGGTGGTGGTGGTGGTGAATAATATATGAAACTTTTTTGCAGCCGCACATAAGAGGCGCAAAAGATGTTAAGGTACTTCGATATATGTATGCCGAGGAAAGGGATTTCAAAAGAATTTGCAGAGGTATAAAAAAACGGCAAACTAGAGCTAAGCGGTTAGTGTTCGCATATGACGTGCAAATATTTTAAATCCTTGCTGTTGGAAAAGTTTGCCAAATTCGGGCTAACCTTGAATAACTCGCTCAACAATAAAATGCCACCTGCAGTAGTTGCCATCAACGCGATTAGCCATCAAGTGCGCGTTCAGCACCACCAATAAGCAGCAGCATTATCATCATCATCACCATCATCATCATCATCATCATCATCTTTCTCATCATGGCAACAATACGCGCTGTATATTTAATTTTTTCCAACAGCCTTCTTCAACATTGATTTGCGTTTTGCAGCGCATGCGCACGCTGTTAATCAAAGTAGTGTGGATTGGTGTGCGGAGGGGTATGTGGCGTTGTTGTTTTTTTTGTTGTTTTGTTTTTGTTTTTAGCTGCCATTGCGTGCGCCTTAACGCTAGTCCCTTTCATTCCAAGATCTTAATACAGAAGCGCATAAATCATCTAGTTTGAAATTCCAAAACTCCGCCTTTTACGATAGCGACCTGCGCTAGTGTTGCCAACGGCTTATGTTGAGCTACTGGCTTAACAAGTTTAACTGATTATTTTTTCATTGTGGATTTTATTTTCATATTTGTACACGTCCGTCCGTCTGTGCCACATTGACGATTGCTTAGTTTACGCAAGTGTGGATTTTTTGCGTGCAACGTTTGCATCAAATCAAAATTAATGCATTTATGATGGCATCACAGGAAGCGTCTTTGTGGTGCTGCTTGGAATTGCGATGAAGGATATCGCTGCCAGGAAGTTTTTGCTGAAAATATTTATTTTAAGCCAAGCCAAGTCAAGCTAATTGGTAACCGAGCAAGTAAGGCTATACCGAAAATTTAATTGTATTACAACGCGCTGTAGCAGTTTTAACATAAGTAGAAATCAAAATGCAAGGATACAAAATTTGGTGTTCAGTTTTTCACTACTTTTGATTTTGATTGATTTTGATTTTGATTTTGATTTTGATTTTGATTTTGATTTTGATTTTGATTTTGATTTTGATTTTGATTTTGATTTTGATTTTGATTTTGATTTTGATTTTGATTTTGATTTTGATTTTGATTTTGATTTTGATTTTGATTTTGATTTTGATTTTGATTTTGATTTTGATTTTGATTTTGATTTTGATTTTGATTTTGATTTTGATTTTGATTTTGATTTTGATTTTGATTTTGATTTTGATTTTGATTTTGATTTTGATTTTGATTTTGATTTTGATTTTGATTTTGATTTTGATTTTGATTTTGATTTTGATTTTGATTTTGATTTTGATTTTGATTTTGATTTTGATTTTGATTTTGATTTTGATTTTGATTTTGATTTTGATTTTGATTTTGATTTTGATTTTGATTTTGATTTGATTTTGATTTTGATTTTGATTTTGATTTTGATTTTGATTTTGATTTTGATTTTGATTTTGATTTTGATTTTGATTTTGATGTTGATTTTCAGTTTGCTTTAACTTATTGTAAGTAAAGTTGCAAAAAGTCAGTTTTTTTTCTTTATAAACAGTTAATACATCAAGCCTTAAGCGTAAATTTTCATTAGTTTGCAACCTTGAAACTCCTTGAGCTTAAATCATTTCAATACATTTTAATCATCTCCTCCCACTAGACTCAAGATATGTCGTCCTTGCATTTAGCAATTTGTCTGAATGTTCTGAACATGTGGCATTAAAAATTCCATTAACGCGATTTGAATTATTAAATAATGTCCAGGCATAGACTGTGTTGCTTTAAATGGCAAAGCAATGCGCGAACACTCAAAACATCAGCAAGGACTCAAGGACATTCAAAAAAACAGTCTGCAAGCACAGTATTATTGTTGCTGCACTTTGCGAGCAGGTCTTCAAGGTTTTTTTTTCAACTTTGAGCAATTTCATGATAGCAACTCTATTCATTAAGCTGTATATTATACCGTGAGTTACTCCTAGGCGTAGGAAGTAGTAAAAAAAATCACTGAGGCAGAAAAAACATGCACAATTCAAACGCCATGATGTAGACAAACAAACAAACAAACCGAGAGATTCCTTTGGGATTTGGGCAGACAACTATGTAAACGTGTGCCAAGCCAAGCAGTATGACCTAGCATGATTTTTTTTATAAAAACTGCATTTGAATGCACTGGTTTTGCAATGGATAGGTAGCATGTAAGGCGGTCGTTGTAAGAGTAACGCTTTGGCTATACTTTTTCGAGGCCGAAAGGAAGCTTACGAATTGAATCTAAGGCTGCTCTAATAATAATGAGTTATTTAACACCCCTGCGTATTTTCAAACACAGACTTTTTTGTTCGTGAATGAACAAATTTTTGTAGGAAAGGAATTTCTTACAAAAACCAGTGGCTTCTTACCCAAAATTATGGTCTGGCTGCCCAGCTCTGCAATCTTCAATTCCATACATTCAATGTTGTACAGAAAAAAAATATTTAGGTTCGTTTTACATTTTAGATTTATTTAATGTTTCAGCATGTCAGATATTAACTGAAGTGATTGTCTTCACTTCGACACACAGTACAGCTATTTCAGTTAAGTTCTTTAGTATTTTTTAATAACACTGTACAACAAAACTGAAGTTTTTAAAAATCCCAAGAGGTTTCACAACGATTTCCTAAGGTTTTGGATTCGCTGAATCCGAATCTGAAGTCAGAATTTTCGGGTCACCCTAGATTTTCGAGTTATAGAGAAGGCTGAACCCTAACCCTCTACTGTTATTAAAATCAATATGACTGACCTCCATTATTTTTTCAAGAGGAACATTTTTTGCCTTGAAACCCATCTCCTCCGACCCTTCCGTATAGGGGCTTTCATACAAATTTTATGATTTTCATATATTTTTCTTATGAACTTTTTTATTTAAATAAAAAAATCGACAAATATTCTGTTTGCTTATTTATAATTATGTAGAATTCTAAACTTTAAATTAAAAAAACAAAAATAAATAGTATTAGTAAAATATATAAAAAACAAAACAAAAAATAATTCCAAGCACATTTTTTGTGTTCCAATAAATTAATATTAAAAAGTTTGTTTTTTTTTAAATAAAATGTTCATATAAAATATATACAAAAATCTTAAAATTTGTATGGAAGCTCTGACCCATACGGAAGGGTCAGAGGGGATGGGTTCCAAGGCAAAAAATGTTCCTCTTGAAAAAGTAATGGAGGTCGGTCATATTGATTTCATTAACAGTAGGGGATTAGGGTTATGCCTGTAGCTCGAAAACCTAGGGTGACCCGAAAATTCTGACTTCAGATTCGGATTCAGCGAACCCAAAACCTTAAGAAACCGTTGAGAAACCTCTTGGGATTTCTTGAGTGTTGTACCGTGTAATTTATTCATATTATCCCTTTGGGCACATTTTTTTTAGACATTTGTTAATATAAATAAAGTTACATTTTAATTCTTCATTAAAAAAATGCATAAAATTAAATTTAATATCCAGAAACCATCAAAACTACTACTCAAAAGTATCCCGGGCGGGCTGGAGTGTAACATGTTTGAGGAAGAGTGTGGTTTTAATTTGATTATAATTAAATTTTATTGCAGCTTCAACAACTTAATTAAATTTTACTTCAATTCAAGAATTGTTTTTGAAAAGTTTTGCTTTTTTAGCACATGACTGCCAAACTGACACGTATTGAAAATCTAGTATTCCCTTGTGGTCAAGTTCTGTGCTGTTCAACTAATTGGATTTGTCTTGACTCAAAAAATGTTTTTACTAACTTCTGCTTAAACTTGGTTAACAAACATTCTGCACGTTTAGGCAACAACATGCTTAGCTATTAAACTAATAAGCAAGAAAACGCATATGCAGGGAAGCTTGCTTATGCAAAGACACAACAGGACAACTGCAGCAACATTGACAACAACAACAACAACAACAACAACAACAACATTAAGAACAACAACAACGTTCAAAAACATAGGCACAAAAACCAGATGAAAGTTACCAAGTTATGAAACCTTAACGACATAAAAATTATTTCGCCACCGCGCACATAACAAGATGCCAAACCAAGCCAAAACGACAGACGACAACGACAACGACGACGACGGCAACTCCAAACACCAAAATCGGAATTGATGAGGTGCTCGCTGTGATTGCGCGCTCTTGCCTTACCAATCGACCCAGCGCCAATGCACAAGAGATGTGGCAGATTCAGGAATATGGCAGCAAAACAACGCCAACAAGAACTAAAAACCAAAAATTGAAAATGTAAAAACTTAACAAAAATACAATAACAACAACAACAACAAAAAAATATTACGCATAATCTTTGTCCAATTTAAAATTGTGTTTCCCAACGACACAAGAAGAATGACCAAATAACCGCGCATGTGCGGCAGAGAGTGAAAAAATATGCGTGGCAACGAGATGACAAAAACAATGTGTGCAACAATTTTTGTTCCAAACCTGGTGCCTCGAAGCGGCCTCCCAACATAAATAGGCCTAAAACCTCAGCTACGCAATTTGAACCTGGACTAGATCATAGCCAGTAACGAACAGACAGACAAATATTCGATGCTAGTGACTCGATTTGCCGTTTGTAACGATCACACGATCGACTTGAGATTACGTGGCGCATATGTTGGAGCATAATAAGCGCTGAGGAAGAGGCAGCGGCAGCGGCAGCAGCAGCAGCAGCAGCACTCTATACAGTAGCGGCGATTCGCATATTTATTATATTGGTATGCGTTGCTCATTGTTATCCTATGCTTGGCTTTGTATCAGGGCCAATGTACGATCGCCTCGACGTTGTCATCGACCGACAAACGCATTGTTGTATATCGCAAACATGCGACTAGGGATCCTTTACATATGATCTTCATATTAATACAAAACAATGCCAGGAACAGGCCAAAGTAAGCAGGCCTACCAAGTCTAAAGAAGGCAAAAGAAAAAAATCTCAGTCAAAGTTGTTCGATTGCGATTCCGAAACGAAACTATCCATATAGCTTGCTGATGCGCTATTGCTGCGACACAAAACTACGGCCGGCGACCTCCAGTGTTGACAACGCAAAATTCAAAAAATGCTGAACAAAAAATAATAAATAAATAACCACAATAACCAAACAATAAGCCAAAGGGGGCAACCATCAACAACAACAACAGCCAAAAGAAATATAAAAACAACAACAATATAAACATTGCATGCCAACAACAACAACAACAGCAGCAGCAGCAGGAATATGGTGTAGGGTTCCCAGCTGCATTTAAAATGCTGTAGTTGGGGCAGGCAGGCCGTTCGGCAGGCAGGAGACAACAACAGCGACTTGTACGCATAACATTACAACAACTTATTGACATATCCGGTGGTTAAGTGTTTGTCTTCAAAAATCCGTTGTTGTTGCTGTTGTTGTAATTGCAAAGTTATGGAATTCGTTTTAGCTGTTATCGCTTCACTTCATGTTTCTAAACACCAAAAGTTGCTACAATGTTGCAAAAGCCCGAACATCAGCAGCAGCAGTTAAACTTTCTTCGACCAAAAATAAATTCAAGATGCGTGGGTGATAGATATTTTTGGCAAAAATGGAAAAACTGCAGAAAGAAAATATTCTTAACACGTTCAGAGCCAAAACTTTTTGATGAGATACTGATTTTGATCTGGTTATAGCTGTATTTTAAAGGTTGCGAACTAGAGCTCGCAAACTATCGATAGTCGTGACAATCGATAGTGTGCGATAGTTTTGTACTAGCTATCGATAGACTATCGATAGTTTTCGAAAGTAGTTATGTATTCATAACACATGGCCGTTTCATTTGAAAATATGTTTTATTTTCAAAATTAGTATGAGAATAAACGAAAAAGGATTTAAATTTCAAGTTTTTCATAAAAATACTTCACTTTATTTTAAATTATTTATATATTTTCTTTGCTGACCCATCATGTTACCAGTTGTCATCATGTTACGAGTTGAACATAGTGTTACCATGTTGTCAAGATTTTAGGTCATTGACAGCAAGGACAATGACCTAAAGAGTGTTGTCAATGAAAAATATGTATATATCAATAGGCCCTTTTAACCCTCGAGGACTATCGCCTGGGTGGAATCCACCCATAAGGCTGAATTTCTTGCAGAAGGATATAATTTTTCATGAAAATTATCACTAAACTATAATGTAATCCTCATTGATGTTAAGAAGCATTATGTACTCGTTTAAACTAAGGGGATATTTACATAAAGCCAGTTTATGTGGAGGCTTGGGTGGTTTACACCCACGATAGAAATGGCGTTTCAAAAGTGTGGGTGTTTTTCACCCACGATAGTAATCGGTAATGAAATATTGTATGTGATTGCTAATATAAAATCAAAAGAAATCACTAATTTTTGCAAAAGTTTTGCCTACCCTCTCTGTAGATACTGCTATGAATCAACTTTGCCAGATACGAATTAATCTATGATGATATGTTTAAAAGATATAATGAGTAGCTAAAATTTGTTAGTATTTAGCTCACTTTTGAAAAAAAATTTACTTTGTGGCGAAAAAAATTATTAAATAACTTTTTCTTATATACATTTTCAGCTTTCCAAATCAGTTAACCAAAGGCCCATGGCGTAAAAACTAAAAAAGTTACAACTGATTCTCCAGAATGCATTTTTTAATTTTTTATTTTTTTCTCTATTGCTATGTTCCTAAGTAAACGATTAAAAAAAAAAAATAATATTAATTACATATAAAATAGTCTTGTTTTTCAGTAGTTGGGTATTCATTTTTAAAAATAAATTGATTAATTTTATAGTTTCATTTGACAGATGAGAAACGCAGATACTAACTGAGTATGGGTGGATTACACCCAACGATAGTACTGACGTTAGTGAAATAGACGATAGTCCTCGAGGGTTAAACTATAATACATGCCCGATGGACATTGCATGTCGTACGATATGTAGTATGGGTGAAAGCAAAAACTGCGGTCCATCGGACATTTAGTATGAAAATCAAAAACCATCGATAGTCCATCCAAAACCATCGATAGTCACGATAGTGTGATACTATCGATAGTATCGATCGATATAATTTGAACTATTTAATCTTCAAGAATTGTTGAAACCGGTTCTGCTCAAAAACCGGTTTTTTTGGGCATTTTTTAAATGACAATTTAAAAAAAATATGCATTTAAAATTTGCGGAATAACAACAAAACCGATATATTTTGATCTTAAATTTAATGACAAATCTTATTCTGACATGAAATTACCGAAAAATTGAATACGGTGCCGCCCACTTAACCAAAGCAAAAATTTTCAATTTTTTTTTCATACTATTTTGTTCATGTTTTCTTATGGTTGACACTTTGAATTTTTATTCGGAAACAAAATTCATAAAAAAAAAACAAAATGAAAAACTAGGAGCAACAAATAGTATTTAATTATTTGGTCCGCTTCGTTTAAAATATAAAAATTTCCTATTTTTAATATTTCTTCGAGAAATCAATTATTTGACAAATAATTCTTACAATGAGCATAAATTTGGCCAAATCGGATGAAATTTAAAAAAAAAATTTGCTGACGATTGGTACTATTTTCATTTTCATACGTTCATGATTGTGGTCGAAAAAAGTCTTTTTTGTGGTTATGATCATGAATACGATTTGAGCAAATTTCTGCTTAATTTTTTGTGAAATAATGACCCTTTTATAATTAATCTTAAAAATTTCAACAGTTTTCTCAAATCTCAATCGATTCAAATTAAATGAAGTCATTTTTAAAACAGGACATATATAACAGGATATGAATAATATACCGTTGGAAAGAGGACACAATTATGTTTGAAACGTGTTTTGAGAACATGATGCAAACATACAGGTAGCATTGACAGCAGCTTATTTTCTCATGAGAGCACACTTGCTGCTTTGAAAAATATGCGATATGCATAGGTCACATTCAGCCGTGTCAACTGTTGTGATAGTGACCAGGGTTGCCAACACATTTTTTGGTTTTCCCCGCAGAACATCTCGAAATTTCCCGAATTTTTATAAAATTCCCCACCAAAAAACAATGTAATTTATTTATATGCGTTTTTTAATTCAAAACCGAGAAAAATACTCTAGTAAAGCTAACAAAAAGCTTATGTTAGTTTAACCAAGGTCTTCGACATTTTGATGCCTGTTAGAACAAAAGCCAACTTTTTAATTTTACTACTGTTTTTTCTTTTAGTGTAAAAATAATTTAGGAAGTATGTTGAAATTTATACATTTATTTTGAAGTTGTGAGAAAGAAAACACATACAAAATTAATAATTTCAATTTTGAAGCTAAAATATGGTTCGATTATAAAGTATGCTAAGTCGATTTAGTAAAGAGAGGTTAAATTTTAAGGACCGATGTTGAATGTGAAACACACCTAAATGTCAAGTTTTTTCTGCATTTCATTTTTCATTTCTCAATTTCAGACTAACTCAATTGGAACCATGGAAAGATATACAATCGAGCAACGCTTTAAAGTTATTCAGGCTATTATGAAAATGGGCGTTAACATCAAAATGCATATCGTGATGAAAATCATCTTCAGAGATAAAACACATTTTCACCTTAGTGGATTCGTCAATAAGCAGAATTGCCGCATTTGGGCGAATGATCATCCAAGAGAGATTGTCGAAAAACCAATGCACCCACAAAGAGTGATTGTTTGGTGCAGTTTATGGGCTGGCGGCATCATCGGGCCGTATTTTTTCCAAAATGAGGCCGATCAAGTAGTTACTGTGAATGGTGTTCGCTATCGTGAGATGATAAGGAACTTTTTATGGACCGAAATGGTGGATATGCATCTGGGCCATATGTGGTTTCAACAGGACGGTGCCACTTGCCACACAACTAACGAAACAATGGCTCTTTTAAGCGACACATTCAATGGCTGTGTCATATCATGTGGTGGCAATGTCAATTGGCCGCCAAAATCAAGTGATTTGACACCGTTGGACTTCTTTCTTTGGGGTTATTTGAAAGAAAAGGTGTACGTCGATAAACCAGCAACAATTCAAGAGCTAAAGAATGAGGTCATTCGGCACTTTAACGGCATAGAACCTCAATTTTGCCTCAGCGTCATCGAAAATTTGGACTATCGAATGGAGGTGTGCCGCCGAGGTCGAGGCGACCATTTGGCCGATATTTTGTTTTATACATAATTGAACAGCATTATGGGACAGCGTCATCAAAAATTTAGACCATCGGATGGAGTTGTGCCGCCTTCAATTTTATTATTGAAATATACTAATATTATCATAATACAAAGAAATGACAATAATTTCCCAAACAATTTGTGTTAAATCAACATCGGCCCTTAAAATTGAATCACCCTTTTTTTTGAACAGCAACTGAAACAAAAATTAATTTGCTATACGTAAAATTCTTCTCCAGTGTCTTTAACGTAATGATATTTTCCTTCAAAATTTTGAAAATAACCGTTTTTATCGATAGGAATTTTTTATGAAAATGGTAAATTTGCAAAGAAAAAAAATTAAAAAACCTGGTATATATTAGTAAATGTTTTTTGTCAAATAGCGTAAGTCTTGACTTTCAACTATCCAGAAGAATTAAATCTTCTCCCCTTTTTTCCGCTTTTTTGAATAAAGTACTTTTTCTTAGCGGCTAAAATCCTAATTGCGTCCATCTGTGTGTTATCCATAAACACAGGATAAGGAGTTGACATAATTGCATGAAACTTGCTACACATGTTTATTTGGATTCAAAGATATGCACTATTGAATATTATTGGAATCCGCTCAGCATTAAAATTGCTTATTTTTTTAACACTACAACCATAACTACGACACTTTTGAAGTTATATTTAAATTTAAAAGTTTTTTAAAGTAATTTTGACTAACAAGTTTTTGACATATATCTCAAAAAAGAATTTTTTAGTAACAACTTTCAGATCCTTTACTGTATATTTTATATAAAATAAATAATATGTATCACAATCTTTTTTTTTTTCTAAAATAAATTATTTTTTATCACATTAATTGTTAGCATAAAACAAAAAAAAAAAAAAATCAGTTTTGAACCCCATTTATCAAAATCCATTTAAAACAATGGATTTTTTAAATTTTTTCATAACGAAATTTCATTCCATTCCGAACACTGTTCTATTTTTGTCCATCGTTTGTATGCAGGCGATTCACTGTGTATCGTTTTGAATTTCCCTAGTTCAAACACGCCTAACTCCCATCTATTTCAAAGTAATTTAAGGTAGGACAACGTCTACCGGGCCTTGTCCGTCAAGTATATTAATAATTTGTAATCTTAATTGATTAGAAATAGGAAATAATTTAAGAAATATTAAATTTTTGGATCTTTGTCTAGCCGCGATTCGAACACGGGACCTCAGTCAACCACGCCTTCCAGTCTTTTCCCAGGGCGATCTTTGTCATGTACGATGATCTTCTTCCCATCAACTTTTAAAATGCAATAGACGCATGGCTTAGTAAAATTTACGGTTATGATCTACAATAAGTTGAGACCACGTTAAACTTTTTGAAATAATTATTTGCGAAAATTAAACAGTTCTAAATTGGATAAATATTCTTCCACCAGTAGACTTAGATAGTGCTGTTTCAACATTCTATTACTATTATTGATAACTAGTTATATGCCAAAAAACGAGACTTCATAAAATTATCAAAACCCAATTTTAATATGAGTAAAAATTTAAAGATGAATTATAATGAGCTTTCAAAGAGTTATATTTCAAGTCTGTACAAGCTTATACTAACCTAGTCGAAGAGCAAATAGTTCAAAATCCCAAAAGATTTTTCGACTTCGTAAATATTAAGCGTAAAACGGCTCATCGTCAATATCAATATCAGGGTCTTGCAATATCTTCTAACCCACAAGGGATATATCGGCATATGAAATCAAAAAAGCCCAAAGAAGCACAAACACTTTCTTAATTGAAAGCAAAACCATATGTTTCATCTTTTAGGTTGCATACTTTTATATTTTAAAATTAGATTTATAAGTTAGGATTCTCAAAATCCCACCATCTTTTTCTTTATCAATTTCGCCAACATCTGTAGGAAATTTCTCTCGGCACAGAACTAATTTTCAGGCCGCATTCCAAATGATACTTTATTTTTTAGCCAACAACCATAACAACTTTAAACTAAATTGCAGCGTTAACACCAACAACATGCTGCTGTGGTGTGAGTTACAACCACACTTAAGCATAACAACACGCAGCAATTCATAAATTCGCCACTGACACTTTGTTTGACCCTGCGTGACATGCGAGAATGCATACAATGCGAAAGATGCAGAAAACCTAAATCGTATTGTTGTCAGTTTGCAGTGTTGTCAAAAAACAAAAAATAAAAATACCAACAACAAGCAACTAAAGAATTAAGCAACATGTTATTGCTGGCTGCCAATAGCCAACATTGAGTTTGTTAGAAAACACACACACACACAGGCGTAAAAGATGGCAACCATGGCTCGCTGACTTGAGTTTTTTTGAATTTATGACCCGCGCACGCACAGAGGCAACAAATTTTCAGATAAGTTTTTGTTTTTTTTTTGTTTTTAGTTTTTTTTTTTTCAATATTTTAAAACATTTTGCCACCGCTGGCCAGAGTGCAGCGCACCAGCAGCAGCAGCCGCAGACAGCTGCTGGCTGCCAATAGCTTCCGCAACCAAATTTGTTGCGAATAGCTTCCAATAGTCAATAAATATATCTGTTATTTTTTTTCTTTTATTGATAAGCATCATTTCATATTCAGAGCGTGCATAATTTAGGATCTGTGGAAATAACGTTGAAAACCAACGAACGCGCATTGTTGTTCGCCAGCCTAGACTCAGAAGTAGTTGCTGATGCAGCTTCGCGTGGTAGGCCTGCGTAAACGCAAGAAAAGAAAGTAAAAATTGACCAAACGAGGTGAGCATTTTTTTTAAAAAAGGTCAAATGATTTTATTCATTAAAGATTTGGCAAAATTGCTTTTGCTCACGTGATGTCAAAATTTATGTGATGTGATTACTACGAAGGTATATCCAGAGAAATTATTCTTCGAACATATCTTGACAGCAAAATTAGCAAAATATTGGTTCTTTTTATGATGTGTTGTTCGTGATTTATGAGAGAACTTAATGAGCTAATTAATTATGACAATGGCATGACAATGACTGTGACAATGACAATGACAACTTATTGACCAAAATATGTCATCATTAAAAAGTGCCACAATTTTTTCATTTATGCTTTTTACCCTGCTTGTGTAAATTTGATGTTTTTTTTTTGTTTGCAATTGAAAGTGACACTAAATTAAAATTTACACAAATACATGACTCTGACTCCAACATTTATAAGGTGCTGTCTAAAAAAGTCCATACATGTCACAGTTGCTGTTCAGTTTCGCCAATTTTGGATTTGACGTTGGGCATTGCTTTGTGGGCTTGGCGAGTTTTGACACTAAGCTAATTCGAGCTGCCATATTCAGTAAAATATTTTTTTTGCAAACTAAACTTTTGTTTGGAAACAAATGTGGAAAAAAAATATGCTTGCCAATAAAAATTCTTTAAATTGAAAATATATGACTAAATGTTTATTTGCAGCTTTTTATTGTTTTAACCAGGGGCGAACGCAGGGGGGGTTTTGGGGGTTAAAACACCCCAAAGGAATGAAAATAAAATGTATAAGTCAAAACTATTAAAAATTAAAAGGTTTGAGTTAAAGTTCTTAGAGTAAAAAAACTTCTTATGAAAACTATTAATAAAAATAAAGGAATTTTAAAACACAGGATTCAATACTCAGAGTATCTTCATAAAGAACTCGAGTCTAAAATCAAATAAAAGACAAATAAAATTTTGAAAGCAAAACGATACAAATTATGAAGTATTTTATATCAGTTGTATTATTTTAAGCTATTTTTTGTTGTGTTGATTTGATAATTATCGCTAAATATTTGTAGAAAGCACTACTTAGAAAAGTATTGCCACAAAATTAAAAAGCACTCATCAGAAACATAAGACCAAATCGACAATGTTATTAGATTTTACAGGTATGTACAGTAGGGCAGGCCAATTTGTATGGGTGAAAAAAAACTAAAAAATCGTAGGCGCGGAAAATATTATATATACGGAATATTTGGAAGAGGTTTGCCAAAAAATTTGGAAAATTGATTGCGAGCATCCTGTTTTTTGAGAGAAAGGTTGAATATGTGTTTTGACTCATACACATTACTGAAGTATGTTTGTGAAAAATGTATACAAACATACAAAAAACATGTATAAGGGTTAAAATTTCCTGGTTTTCGGTAAAAAGTCTTCACTGAATGTTCTCATTTAAGAAAAATTTTATCTTATTTTGATATTTGAACAAAATTTCAAAAGTGTTATATTATGAATCTAGTGAAAAACCGAAGTCATATAAAAGCAAGTAAAATACCCTAAACCCACTTTTCAAAAACAAAAAAATTTTTATTGTAAATAGGCGTGTTCGTGGGCGCATGAAGCCTATTTTTTATGTGCATTTAAATGTTGATGAAAAATTTACACATACCAAGTTTTATTCCTGCAGCTCACAGTTAATGCCTTTATTGTGCTCTCGCTATGGGAGGTGGGCGAGTTTATGAACGGATTACTCCCAATTTTTGAACACACCTTAGTTTAGGTATAAAATACATACATACCAAATTTAATTTCTCTATGACAAACATAAGGTTATGTTATTTATTGAGGTTATTTATTGAGTTTTCAACTGTTTGGGTTGTATGGAAGGTAGGCGTGTCCGTAGGCGGATGACGTTAATTTTTCAAAACCGTCTTGACGACCATTTTTCGAAGACATCTTTGTGTTGGTATAAAACACATACATATCAAATTTTATTGTTGTAGTTTAATTATGAGGTGAGTTATGCAGTTTTCAATTTTCGCGTTGTATGGGAGGTAGGCGTGTCCGTGGGCGGATGATGTTTTTTTTTTCAAAAAGTCTTTTTTTTTGCTATAAAAAACATATGTGCGAAATTTAAGGTCTGTAGGTTAAACAGAGGCTTATTTATTGCGTTTTCAATTTTTGGGTTGTATGGGAGGTAGGCGTGTCCGTGATCGAATGACGTCCATTTTTCGCAAACATCTTTGTGTTGACATAAAATACATACACATCAAATTTTATAGTTGTAGGTTAATTATAAGCTGAGTTATGCAGTTTTCAATTTTTGCGTTGTATGGGGGTAGGCGTGTCTGTGGGCGGATTCCAAAAATATTCAATAGTGCAGATCCTTGGGTCCATGTGACCATGTGTACCAATTTGCATTCAATTATCTCTACTCCTTCTTCTTATCCTGTGTATACGGACAACACACAGACGGACAGACGGACGGACGGACGGACGGACGGACATGAATAACTCGACTCACGAGGTGACGCTGATCAAGAATATATATACTTTTCTATACCGGACTCGCTACGTTCTATGCGTTACAAACGTTTGCACAAAGTTAATATACCCTAACCTTTCAGGTTTAGGGTATAAAAATGTCTATTTTTTCATGCAATAACAATAGAGTTCAGCTACTACAGCTTTTTCAAACTTTCTCAGCATTAACCCATTTAAAACCACAACCCAAAGCATAAAAGAAATTTTATGTTAAGGATTCCAGTGGCTTAAAACAAGCTAATGTTGCAAAAATTTACCATCCAAAGTTTGGATTGGGCTCAGGGACAACACAGGACATAACTACTAACCATGCATACAATGATCTATAATTACATAATCTCTTTTAGTCTACTTTTGAGTTGACCTTTTGACAAGTTAACATCAAAAACGCTACAGTTGTTAACAAAGGTACTCATGCGGTTTAAAGGAGCAGTTAACATATAGTTCGTTCTACTAAAAGGTACATAAATTAATGGCGTTTTTGTTTCTACCAAAAAATGTTGCCTTTTCATTGCCCTTGCCTTTATTTGTGTTCGATTCTAAAATAAGTGCAAACGGGTGAGTAAATTCCGTGTTCGTTTCTTAAAATGCCACACTCACAGAGGGCAAAAAAGGCACATTTTCTGCCCTGCAAACTTTCTCAGGGTAGGGCTGATTGCCCTGCATATCAGCTGTTTTTAAAACGACAATATTATGACATGCGTGCGTTAGACAAGGATGGTTATATTCGTTTATTTAAGTTGACATTTTTCGAGTAGGCAAAAACATGCACTTTTACAGGGTTGCGGGCAACATTGAAAACATTTTGCACTGCGACAGGGCAACATTTTTTGGTAGAAACGAAAACGCCATAAGTTTGCGTTTCTGCTGCTTCTACGGTTAGTGTTAAAATTAAGAGAAAGGAGTTCTGGAGAATCAAATACACCGGTTATAAGTTGGTATATAAGAAATAAACTATATCTGCAGACCTCCTTCGCTCACATAGTGACTGCAATCTTAATAGTTTTAAACGATTCTCATAAGGAGGAAGGTTTAAAATGTCAGTTCCACTTAAGCCCCCCAGAGCAAACCGAACAAAACGTTTTTGGATAATCTCTATTCGTTCAACATGCATATTATAACTTGGGGAACAGACTTGACTTGCATACTCCAAGTGAGGACGCACTATTGCATAATACAACGTTGTAGTTGTGATAATGCTATTGAATTCTTTGGCCCAGCGTTTTATAAATCCAAACATTGAAGTCGCTTTTTTACAAATATTATCAATATGAATGTTGAACGATAACTTAGGATCCATGCATACACCAAGGTCTTTGACTGCATCTACACGACTTAAAGCAGTATCTTTTATATTGTAATCAAATAATAAATTATTCCATTTTCACGAAAAGGTCATAGCTTGGCATTTACTGGGATTGAGAAACATATTATTTTTAGAACACCAAACTTCAAAGGATTTCAGATCAGCCTGGAGTAGGTTGGAATCATCTTTAGTACTTATTTTTCTGTATATTTTCATATAGTCTGCATAAATCAGCAGACGAGAGTGTTCAATAACGTGTGTGACGTCATTAATTGCTAAAATAAACAGAAGTGGACCAAGGAGGCTACCCTGAGGTACACCTGATTCAGCAATAAATTCTGCAGACAACACCCCTCGGAATCGTATTTGAAAAGATTGCTCAGTCAAATACGATTTTATCCAACATACATAGTATTGTGGAAATCCCATTAATTTAAGTTTGAATAAAATTAAATCATGAGGTAATGTATCAAATGCTTTACTAAAGTCAGTATAAATGCAGTCGACCTGGTTACCAGATTCCATTGAATTTAAGCAGAATGTAATTAAATCAAGAAGATTAGACACTGTGGACCTTCCATTAACAAAACCATGCTGACGAGTTGTTATGACTTCTCCACAATGAATTTTAACACGATCGTACACAATTCGCTCAAAAAGTTTGGGAATCGACGAAAGCTTAGCGATGGGCCTATAATTATTAACATCATTCCTGCAACCTTTTTTATATATAGGACTTATAAATGATTTTTTCCAAAAAACTGGAAAATAACTTTCTGTAATTGATTTATTAAATAATAAAGCAAGTAGTTGACACAAAACGGAACCGCATTGAGTTAACACTGCGGCAGGAATTCCATCGGGTCCAGCGCCAAAGTCCTCATCAATTATCCCAATATACTTTAAAATATCCTCGGAGGTAAAGGATATAGACTCCAAAGAGACCCTGGGTGAAGAGTTCATGTAGTCAAAGTAACCTTCATCAGAATTAAACGAATCTGAACAAAAAGATTTCTTGAAAAGATTGGCAAAAAGGCCACAAATTATAGAAGGATCATCCGTAAATCCGTCAAGAGTTTTGAAGGATGAAGGAAATCCATCAGATTTTTTTCTTGGTATTTATGAACCCCCAAAATTTCTTTGGATCAGACAATATTCTCAACTTAATATTGTCTAAATATTCATTATACAAAAGAGCTGAAAGGTTTTGAAATTCCAGAAAAAAAACTTTTGTAGATTTCTAGGTCATTTGAGTCCAAACTACAGACGTATCTCTTCCAAGCCCTATTCATGTTATTGTGAAGTGTTTTCAACTCCTTTGTGTACCAAGGGTATGCAGATTTTTTCGCAAATTTTAGGCTATAAGGTACGGACTGAGAAATTACAGCATAGAGTTCTAAATAAAAAAAGTTTAAGGAATCATCAAGATTATGTCCATTAATATATTCGTAAATTACGTTAAGTTTATTGTTAAGTAAATGATTCAACCAGGGTTGCCACATCCAAAAATTTTCTTTTACCAAAATACTCAAACAAATTTCACATTTAAGAAAAAAATTTCACATCCAAAGCAAAATTCAAATATTCTTCTAGCATTCTTTTTCTGAAAAGCTTTTTATTTTCGTTGTGATGATATTGTTCAAGCATGAACATGGGTTCGTGTTACATAATTTATGCGTTCTGTCAGTACACAGAACGCGTAAAGGATCAGCGTGAGAAAACACAACGATTAACATTTTATGACGGTCGAGCTGCGTGGGTCTAAAATTAGAAGATAAGAAGTAGATAATAAAATTAGAAGATAAGAACGGTCGCATGCGATAGCAAAACATGTAGCAGGCATGCGACCAAAATATGTATGTTATAGTTAAGAAGTATTGAAGGCTTTTTGTATAAAAGGCGATGCATTTTCAAAAATAAATCAGAACTTACAACTCTCACGAATAAGTGTACAATTATTCATTTTGGTCCTTCGAGTTATTTTAAATATTTCTTATAGTTTTCCCCCACCAGTGGTAAGAGACTTAAGAAATTTAAAAAAAATTAACTAAGCGAAAGAAGGTGTGTTTTTCACGATCTACAGTGAAATAAGCGTATCCGAGGCTTACATCGGAATAGTGTGTTTATTTTAAATAGTTATTTAAAATAAGCAAAAGAATTTAAAAAAAAACTAGCGACAACGATACAGTCGTAATTGGGATTTGCGAAATCAAATCAAGTGTTGGTGTATTTCACGACCTACAGTGAAATAAGCGTACCCGGGGCTTACACCAGCACAGTGTTTAAAAAAAAAAAATATATCATCATGAAGCAGAAATTATTAGAACGCCAAAAAGAAATTGGCGAGCAAATTTATAGTTTGAGTCAAAGAATTGAAGATGGAAGGGAAAGGAAGACTTGTGTCGAAACAAACGATAATCGGCTAGCTCAATTCTGGAATGAATTCCAGAACAACCACAAACAAATTGAAGCATTTGGAATTACAAATGAAAGCTATTTTGTAAGAGACTATTTTAACCAAATAAAAAATGTGATAGAAGACATAAAGAAGCTCCGTATCAATGAAGCTGCACAACAAACGGAGTTAGTAGAACCAATAAAAGAAGCAGTTGAAGGAGAAGTTGGAGAAATGGCGTCTGCAAAAAAAGTGCAAATATTGAAAAAAAAACAGGATGGTGGAGGTCGTCATATAGAGCTGACGTCAAAATGCTTTAAACAAACAAGGAAATTGCGAATATTATTGATAGACGTTGAAGAGCAAATGGAAGAAATTTCAACCTATGAGGCTGATGAAATTAAAGAAAGGATAAAAGAAAAAATCCAAGATTGCAAAACAATTTATAAGAAGCTGACCATTGACATGGGAGTGGTTAATGATGATTTGGAGGATGTTTATGAAGAATTAGAGGAACAGTGTTTTCATACTTTGCAAAAGTTGGCAAGAAAGAGGGATTCACTTTCCCTAAAACCGAATCCGCAGTTAATAAAACTGGAAGAAATCAAGATTCCATTGTTTTTCGGCAATATAAACGAGTGGCCGTCGTTCTTTGACTTATTCACCAAATTAATACATAATATTAAAGGGATTTCGAACGTTGAAAAAATGTATCGGTTAAAATCTGTTATAAAAGGTGAAGCTGGAAGGCTAATTCATCATTTAACCGTCACGGAAGAGAATTACGAGGTCGCATGGGATGTGTTGCAGCAGCGATACGCAAATCGTAGGTTAATGTACACATCACTTGTGGACAAATTAATAGATCAACCAATGATAAATAGTGAAACTGCAAACAGTGTAAGACAGTTGCTCGATACTACAAATGAGTGCATTAACGCTTTGAAGGGAATGAATATGGAGCTAGACGAACCATTCATTGCTCGTATAATAATAAGGAAGCTGGACAAAGAGGGACTTCGTTTGTACGAACAGGCAATCAAAAGAACAAGGGACATACAGAAACTTGAAGATGTGTTGCAATTTTTGGAGCAACATTTCCAATCTTTGGAAGCCATTAAAGGGAAACGCCAAACCGGAACATCTAAATTCACTGGTTATCAGGGCAATCAGCGATCCAGTGGATCGTATAATAGTGTTCAGCAACAATGTTTTTATTGTAACTTAAGCGGTCATAATATCATTAACTGTCGCAAATTTCAAACGCTAACAGTAGATGACCGTAGCAGTTGGGCTCGGAAAACTAACACGTGCTTCATATGCCTGAATCATTCCATAACAAAGAAATGCACAAATAGCAATGAGAGATGTAGGAAGTGTGGAAAAAGTCATCATGTTCTAATACACTTCGAAACAAAACCTCTAGGAACTAGAAGTCAAAACGAGATGAAGCAAGAAAAATCAAATGCAATGATGACAGAAGAAAAGTGGAAGTCAACAATACTTTTAGCAACAGCACAAGTGCGAGTAAAAACCTTGCTAGGCGAGTTTTTCATGATGAGAGCGTTAATCGATCAAGGGTCACAGAGAACAGCAATTTCAGAAGAAGTGGCGCAATTGCTTAGACTGCCAAGAAGTAAAACTAACATAAAGTTACAAGGTCTTGGTGATACAACGGTCGGCATGGCGAAAACAAAAGTTAAGCTAGAAATGCATCCAAGATATATTAGCAACGATGTGTTTGTAACAGAGGCGTTGGTGTTACCAAAGTTAACAAGCGTTCAGCCAGATAGATCGTTTCAGTACGACATCAACAAATGGAAAAACTATACTTTAGCTGATCCAAATTTTAATAAAACAAGCAGGATTGATCTTGTGATTGGCAGCGACCTATTTCCAGAAATCCTAGAAGAAGGAGTGGTCAAAATGGAAAAAATAGTAGGTCAATCAACCAAATTAGGATGGATATTATCGGGTGCTCTCCAAATTCCTGATAAAAATTCAAAATACATCTCGGCAGCAACAACGAACCTTGAACGATTTTGGGAGCTAGAAGAAGTTGATGACGCAACAAGTTCACTCGTAGAAGAAGTATGCTTGAAACAATATGAGGCTACAACAAAGTTAGATGCAGATGGCAGATTCATCGTCACATTGCCGTTTAAAGAAAATAAGGAGCTCGGAGATTCCCGAAAACAAGCAATGGCCAGATTTCTTAATTTAGAAAGGCGTCTACAAGCGAACAATTTTTTAAGAAGTGAATATGTAAAATTTATGCAGGAGTATCAGGAGCTTGGACACATGAAAGAAATCAAGGAAGGAGGCAGAGGACAATATTATCTTCCTCATCAAGCCATTATTCGAGAGAACAAGCTTACATCAAAAATAAGAGTTGTGTTTGATGCTTCTGCAAAAACAACAAATGGACAATGTCTAAACGATATTCTATGTATTGGGCCAAGACTTCAGAAGGATTTGTTTGATATAATAATTTATTGGCGAATCTGGAAATATGTGATATCTTCAGATGTAGAAAAAATGTATCGCCAAATTAAAATAGCGGAACAAGATCAAAATTATCAATGCATTCTTTGGAGAGAAAGGAAAAATTTGCCTTTGAAGGAATATAAACTAACAACCGTTACATATGGGACATCAGCAGCACCGTTTCTAGCAACAAGAACATTACATGAAATTGCCGCCAAATGTAGCAATCCAAAGGTTGCTAAGATCATCAAGGACGAATTTTATATGGACGATTTGATGACTGGAGCGGATAGCATTAAAGAATGTAAAACAATTCAAAGACAGCTTGCAAACCATTTGGAAAAGTTTGGATTTCATCTTAGAAAATGGATTTCAAATAACGACGAAATAATACAAGGCATTCCAAATGTTGGGGAAAATGAAGTTCTACTCCTTCAAGAAGATGAAACAATAAAAACATTAGGTCTCCAATGGAGTCCTAGCAACGATGAGTTTATGTTCAGCATAACACCATTAGAAAAAACGGCGGTCACCAAGCGTCAAGCTTTGTAATATTTAGCAAGAATATTTGATCCAATTGGCTGGTTAACACCTGTAACGGTCATTGCAAAACTGTTCATACAAAAGTTATGGATAATGAAGGCCGAATGGGATGAGCCATTAAATAATGAATTAACAAAAGAATGGTTAAATTTTGTGCAACATTTATCAAATTTAAAAGAAGTTAAAATACCCCGGTGGATTTGGCTAAAAGAAGAAACAGCTTTTCAATTCCATGGATTTGCAGATGCATCCCAAAAGGCTTATGCTGCAGTAGTGTATATCAAGGCAGGAGCAATGATATCAATGATAGCGGCAAAAAGCAAAGTCAATCCAATCAAAAACAAGAAGACCTTACCGAAACTGGAGCTGTGCGCAGCACACTTATTATCGAAATTATTACGCAAAATTGAGGATATTATAAATCGAGAATCCAAAACATATGCTTGGAGTGATTCAACAATAACTTTAAATTGGATTAAAAACGATAAAAGTAAAGATAAATTCGTCAGATCATGAGTAGCTGATATTAAGGCGTTAATTCCTGCAGCAAATTGGAATTACATAAATACGAAGGAAAATCCTGCTGATATAGCATCAAGAGGAATATCACCACACAAACTAAAAACACATGATTTGTGGTGGGAAGGTCCATCATGGCTGGTTAAAGAAGAAAATGAATGGCCAGAGCAGATATCAACGCAGGAGGATACAGTGTTGGTGTCAGCAATAAAATCCAGGGAAATAGAGAATATTTTGCATTTACTTCAAGAAAGATGTGCAACAATGAAAAAATTAGAAAGAGTACTGGCGTACGTTATAAGATTTATAAGAATGTTAAAAAAAGAAAAATTTCCGTCGTATTTAACAAAAAATGAACTTCGGACTGCAGAAATAAGGCTGATAATGAATCAACAAAATATGGAGTTCAGGAATGAAATGAAATGCTTACGAAACAACAAATCCATAAATTATCAAAGCAAAATAGCAAATTTAAACCCCTTTCTTAGATGAAAAGGGGTTATTGAGAGTAGCAGGTCGACTAGAGCATTCCGATCTACCATACAACCAAAAGCATCCGTTAATACTCGGTAAATCTCGGTTGACCACATTGATAATTCAAGATGTTCACAACAATTCGTTGCATGGAGGTAATCGTTTAATGGAAGGCTTAATAAGAAGAAAGTATTGGATCATTGGTCTAAAGGACATAAAATGTAATCGGTCATGCGTAAAGTGCATTCGGTACAAACACGCAGCTAATACACAAATTATGGGACAATTGCCAGAATTTCGTGTGTCATGTGCACATCCATTCACACATACAGGAATTGATTATGCAGGACCTCTTCTCGTAAAATGTTCTAAGGGAAGAGGACAGAAATGTTACAAAGGCTACATAATGGTATTGGTTTGTATGGCAACTAAGGCAATACACTTGGAAGTTGTAAGCGATTTGACATCGGAAGCGTGTTTAGCAGCCTTACGACGTTTTTTCGCAAGAAGAGGAAAAAGTCAACATATTTATTCGGATAATGGTACAAACTTTGTGGGAGCAGCAAAAAAGTTGGATATTGAATTCAAGAAAGCAATAAAAAATAACTCCAAGCTTGCCGCCATTATAGAAAATGACAAAATCCAATGGCATTTTATTCCCCCGGCAAGTCCTCACTTCGGAGGAATTTGGGAAGCTGGTGTCAAATCAATGAAGTACCATGTAAAGCGAGTCATTGGAGAAAACAAATTGACCTTTGAAGAATTGACTACGTTTCTTAGTCAAATAGAGGCAGTATTAAATTCAAGACCCCTTTGTGCAATAAGCAATAGTGCAGATGAAAATGACACGTTAACACCGGGACATTTCTTGATCGGTCGACCCTTATTAGAAATTCCAGAAGCAGAGGATGATCGCAGGATAAGTTGTTTAGACCGTTGGAAACTTATACAGAAAATGAGAAATGACTTTTGGAAGAGATGGAAAGATGAGTATCTCGTAACATTGCAAAAGAGGTACAAGTGGAAGCAATCAAAATGCAAACTTCGATGTGGCCAAGTAGTCATTATAAAAAATGAGGACACGAACCCGGCAAGGTGGCCTCTAGCTAAAATTGTTGACACTCATCCAGGATCAGATGGAAAAGTACGAGTTATAACGGTTAAAACTCAGAATAACATATTTAAGCGTCCTATTCATAAAATATGTCCTCTGGAGACAACAGACAGAAATGAAGACGAGGATGATCGTCAATCATGTCAAACAACTTTAACGACAACTAGCGCAAACAAGGACAAGGCATTAGTCAGCTGGCATAAGATATGTTTGATGTTATTTCTTATAATAGTCAATCAGGTTAACGCAGCACCATCAAAAGCGTACGGTACAATTGGAGCCCGCATTTCAGAGTTGCAGGAAGACACAGCTGTTTATTTCGAACGTATTGGAAATATGGATGTTTCAAGTGCAAAATGGAATTTAATCATTTACTATGATTTAGGTCCGTATATGGATGAAGTGGACAAAATTCAAAACGTTTTGTTAAAACTACAAAACAACTGCCAGAAGTTGAATGATTATGAAAGCTCTTGCATGTTGATTGTAGCAGGTTTTAATAGACGATATAATCGATTAAAACAAAATAACGATCTGTTAATAAAAAGCGAAAGATCACGCAGGGCTCCTTTCGAATTCGTTGGATCAATTTACCATTTTTTATTCGGGATGATGGATGCGGACGATAGAAAAGAAATGGAACAAAATATGAAGAACATCTTTGATAACCAACAAGATTTAGATACTCTGATAAAGCAGCAAACTTCTATAGTAGATTCTTCGCTTAACATTTTAAAGAAGACAACTGAAGATATCAACAAGACTTTTTTAAAAATGAGTTCTCAACTCAAAACGTTTCAAGATGCAGTAATGAAAGCAGAGCAAAGATCAATGCTGTTTCAAATAATGACAGCTCAACTTGTTATTATGTTGGATGAATGTGAAGGCGTCCAATCTGAGATAATGAATTTATTAATAGATTTACACCATGGTCACGTTAATCCTCAACTGTTAACGCCTGCGCAACTTCACAAGGAATTATCGACGATAAAGTCTCATTTACCAGTCAAATATAGATTGCCAGGATGGGCATCTGATACTGAGTTAAAAGAAGTCTACAACACTATGAATGCAAAGGGGTTGATAGTCAATCA
Organism: Tetanocera ferruginea; assembly: GCA_958299015.1. Classification (NCBI taxonomy): domain Eukaryota; kingdom Metazoa; phylum Arthropoda; class Insecta; order Diptera; family Sciomyzidae; genus Tetanocera; species Tetanocera ferruginea. The sequence goes on from OY282644.1 coordinate 105,547,398, forward strand.
ACGTCTTGTAATTAATGCGGAAATTCCAGTCATCAATAGCGATACGTCAGAGATCTATCATTTAATATCAATTCCAACGGAAAGAAAGAATAGCACGATTATGGCAAAACTAGAAGCAGAATACATAGCATTCAACTTTGAACATAATTTGTATGCTCTCATGTCGGAGTCAAAACTGAATAAGTGCAAGAAAACGTTAAATGGCAATTATCTTTGTCAGGAAAATTGGCCATGGGTAACTGCAACACATCGCAACTGTGAAATATCCATACTTAAGAGATCACAGCATGCCGAATGTCAATCAGGAGATATCGAATCAGGAGATATCGAATTCAAACTTTTGGAAACCGTTATCCATCGAGAACCGCTGGCTGTTCAAGCTGTTTAATAAGTCCAGCCTGATAGTAAGGTGCGGTTCTGAAACACGCAACATACTGGAGCTTCCATCACAAGGGATACTGACATTGAGTCCAGGTTGTTCGGCAGTCTACGAGGACATACTAATTCCGTCCTATCAACGGCAAGAATCTCGACAAAAAATCTCAGTTCAGTTCGCTTGTATGGACTAAAGATGTCAAAAGTGTCACACATATTAAACCATTAGATGTAGCATGGATAAATAACAGCTTGGAGATCGATAAGCTGAAGCAGCAGCTAGCTAAGGTTAATTCTTCTCATGTACCATTAAGAAAATTGCATTTCCATACCATGAGTGGTCATGTTTCACTATTTGTGGTTGTTTTAGTTTTACGAATTATTTGTTGTATTTATATAAAGAAAAAATGTAATAGCAAACGGACTGTCAACATTGACTTTTCGTTGCCAGATTATAGTCATCGGGCCCCGCAGAATGTTCAAGCATGAACATGGGTTCGTGTTACATAATTTATGCGTTCTGTCAGTACACAGAACGCGTAAAGGATCAGCGTGAGAAAACACAACGATTAACATTTTATGACGGTCGAGCTGCGTGGGTCTAAAATTAGAAGATAAGAAGTAGATAATAAAATTAGAAGATAAGAACGGTCGCATGCGATAGCAAAACATGTAGCAGGCATGCGACCAAAATATGTATGTTATAGTTAAGAAGTATTGAAGGCTTTTTGTATAAAAGGCGATGCATTTTCAAAAATAAATCAGAACTTACAACTATCACGAATAAGTGTACAATTATTCAGATATTGATGAAAACAGCAAGCTTTACAGCAACTCATTATGAAAACTACGAAGTTTCTGAAAGTACGCTTATCGACCTCTATATCGGCAAAAAGAAGAACTTCTATATTATTTTATAGAAGCTTCTTGGTCTTTTATTAATTATTTATATATAAATGTTTTTATAAATTATACCTTACTGTCAACAGAGTTAACAGAGGTCAGTGGTTAACGAGCGTTGGTTGAGAGCGGACGTGCTTTGGTTTCATTAATTTTCTTTTAATTTCTTTTGTATCCATAAATATTTGCGTTAAATAATTTTGATGTATTTTTCTCATAATATCAATAAAACTCAAAGATGGCCTGACAGATTCAGAAGTGGGATACGAAACGCTTGGCGGATTTGTTTTATATTAGCGGCAGCGTTTCATGGTGCGAAAGAAAAATATATACAACAACAGCAACGTCAATGCATTTGTGTTAAAGAAACAAAGTAAGTCAACGGTCAGTTTGAAATTTCAATTGCAACGCCACAGCAACAACGAAGAGTAAACAACAAAACAAAGCAAGTCAACGGTCAGTATGAAATTCAACTGCAACGACACGGCAACGATCAAAGCTTAAAAACAACGGCTGTAAAGTTAAAAGAAAAACGACGACACAGCAAAACGATAGAAAAAGGGGAAACAAAAGAATTTAACGAAGGATAACGGAGAAAGAAAAATAAAGGCAAGCGAAGAAAAGGAAAAAAAAAGTAGTTTGAGCAGCATGCGCGTGAAGTTACAGTCACTTAAAGTTCCAGAACTCGATAGGATTTTGAGAAGTAAACAATTACCAACGGGTGGAAATAAAAACCACAAATTAGCACTCCTTATGACTCACTTAGGATCAGATGAATTTGACGTGGATGAAAATCCAGCGAATGGCTTGTTTAACAAAGAACCATGGCAAGGGCAATTCGAGGAATTGAAGCACATGGTCGCCGGATTGGTACGAGCAGTGAATGACCTGCAAGCCAACAGTGGTGCGTCCACAACGACCACAAACGTAATTCCAGCTAGCCCAGGGCCATCGTCGCCGCAGCAAACACACAGTGGTTAATTGGTATTGGGTTCGAACGCAGTTAAAGTCAGTTTAAGGTCATCTTCGCCACAAAGAGTCAACGGACCCGAGTCAGTGGCTGCCACAAATATGTAGCAACTTCTGGTGTTCCACAAGGAAGTATTTTAGGACCTCTCCTATTTGTGTTGTTTATCAATGACATTACTTCAACGTTTCTTCATTGTAAATATTTACTTTACGCTGATGATCTTAAGATTTTTTTAAAAATTAATAATATAGCTGACACTGTGCTTCTACAAAATGAAGTTGATAAACTTTATAATTGGTGTTGCAGTAATGGTCTTTCCTTAAATCTTTCTAAATGCGTTTCTATGACTTTCTCCAAATCAGATTTTTTCCGTCCGTCTGCTTATCATATTGCCAATTCGTCTTTGGCATCTGTTCATCAATTCAAAGACTTGGGTGTGGTTTTTGACCGTAAATTTACTTTTGTATATCATCTTGATTACATTATTCCTAAAGCCTATGCTATGCTAGCTTTTATTAAACGAAATAGTGCTTGCTTTTTGGATCCATATACGTTGAAAGTATTGTTTAATTCTCTCGTTCGGTCTAGACTAGAATATGCAGCTATTGTCTGGAACCCTTTTTATGATTGCCATAAGTTGCGACTAGAAAGGATTCAAAAATCTTTCACGAGGTTTGCTTTGCGTACTTTTAATACGGATGGTGTACCTCCTTCATATAATACTCGATGTCTTTTAATTGGATTAAAATCTTTGGAGAGTAGAAGAGGTATCTTGTCTTTACTATTTGTTTTTGACTTATTTAAAGGCTTGGTTGACTGCCCTGCACTATTGGAAATGATTAACTTCAATGCTCCTGTACGGATTCTTAGAAACTTTGATCCATTTTACCTTGATATTTGTCGTTCTAATTATGCAGTTAATGCACCTATTAATAGAGCTTTACTAATGTTTAATTCTATTAATTGTAATGTTAATTTAGATTTTTCCATTTCAAAGAATCAAATGAGATCTCTTTTAAATTTAATTTGTTGAACCATTGTTATTTTGTGAACAACTTTTATTTTGTATCTATTAGTCTGTAAGTTATATTTAACATAGACTACAATTATTAAATAAAAAATAAAAAAAATGGATTCGCAGCTAGATCAATGCCATCGATGCCGCAACGCGTATGTAGTGTTCAGGATGTTGTGGGTGTTCTCCCGGAATTTGATCCAATTGGGAAAAGCATCACTTCGTCACAGTTCGTCGAGAGGGTGGAGCATCCGCAGCGAGCTTATGCATGGACCGACGATGTTATTCTTTTTGCACTACATCATAAACTAAAGGGAGTAGCAAAGGGATGGATTGACGCTCAGCCAGTTTTCCAATCATGGAGTCAATTTGTACGTATGTTCTTAAAAGATTTTCCAAGTTCATTCAGTTCCGCTGATATTCACAGGGAATTAATGAAGCGCAGGCGTAAAGCAAACGAGTCATTGTTGGAATTTTATTATGCGATGTTGACCATTGGCCGGAAAGGGTCATTAGACGATGCTTCAATTATCTCATACGTTATTAACGGCATGAACGAAGCACATATGGTACGGACTCTTCTGGCTCTTAATCCAGAAACGTGTAACGACCTTCTGATGTCTCTGCAAAACTTGTCTAATACTTCCGAGTTTCAAAGAAGCGCTACTATAACAACAAACTCTACAACAGAAGTCCGGTGTGAACCTGCACGTCACGTGGAAGAACGTCGGGGACCGAAGTGTTTCAATTGTAATGACTTTGGTCACATAGCAGCAAAATGTCCTCGTCCACAGCGTCGGCTTAGATGCACTAAATGTTTGAAAGTAGGCCATGAAGCTAAAGAATGCAAAACATCGTTAAAAGGTGCGGTCGCGTCAATCGCTGATGGCACTGCAAAATATGTTCCACCTGTAATAAACGAAATTAAAATTAACAACGAGATATATCAAGCGTTCGTCGATACGGGCAGTGACAACTCATTGATACGTAAGTCAGTGGCGTCCAAGCAGAACACCTCCCAGCCGATATATAAGCGTCTTAAAGGTTTCGGTGGGTGGGTTGTGGAAACATTCGAGATGGTTGAAGTGGTCGTTGAGTTGGATGGTCATACTATGAAAGCATTTTTCAACGTGGTGCCTGACGAAACTTTGCTGTATGATGTACTTTTGGGTAGAGATATTTTGTGCCGGAAAAATCAGCGAGTCGTTATTGATTCAGGAGTACTTCAACTGCAATCCAAAAGCCATTTAATGCTGAACGTAAATAAAGATTTGTCAGAAGAGGAACAAAGAGAAGTCCTGGCACTTACGGGAGCTTATGAAAGTTGCTTCGCAGAAGGCCTCGAGAACATAGGGTGTTGCAACACAACCTCAATGACCATAGAAGTGACAACCGATCAGCCTATTATTGGAAAAAGATACCAAGTCCCCTTTGGACAGCGAAGCGCTCTTTCAGAAATCACATATAATTTATTAAATCATAACATCATACGGCAGAGTACGTCGCCATACGCTTCGTCAATAGTTTTAGTAGACAAGTCAAATGGCGAAAAACGCATGTGTGTCGATTACAGGGCACTCAACGCTGTCACTGTTAAGAAGCAGTTTCCAATGCCGGTGGTAGAGGAGCAGCTGGCTCAGCTTTCTGGAAGTGAATATTTTACAACGCTCGATATGACATCAGGCTACTACCAGATACCGGTCAAAGAGGAGCATAAAAAATACACTGCTTTTCTGACCCATGATGGATTATTCGAACACAACGTTATGCTATTTGGACTTGTAAACGCGCCTATGTTCTTCCAGGAAATGATCATGAATTTAATTAAAGAGTTGCCAGACCGCCATCATATCATAAGCTACGTTGACGAGGTTATAATAGGAACAGAAACCTTTTTAGAGGGTATGCATTTTTTGACTTTACGACCGTCCAAGTGTGTTTTTCTCGCCAACGAAGTGAACTTTTTAGGACATGTTATCAGTGCTAGAGGCATCCAGCCAGGCAATGAAAAAACAAAATGCATTGATGAGTTTCCAGAGCCTAAGAGTGTCTCAGAGGTGCGTCAATTCCTTGGCATAACAGGTTTTTTCAGAAAATTTGTAGCGGAATACAGCCATATGGCAGCAGCGTTGACAAAACTTTTAAAAAAAGGAGCAGTTTTCACTTGGGAGGAAGAGCAAAGGACAGCATTCCAGCGGCTTAAGTCAGCAATCACGTCAAAACCTGTCCTTGTACTTTTCGGCGCAAATAAGACACACGAAGTACACACGGATGCCAGCTCCATCGGATTATCAGGGGTACTACTACAAATGGAAAAAGAGGACCTAAAGCCAGTGTTTTACTTCAGTCGGAAGTGCAGCGATGTAGAGAGCAGGTATGCTAGTCATGAGCTAGAAGTGCTTGCTATTGTGGAAACATTAGAACGTTTCCGTGTATATCTGCTGGGTTCACATTTTCGTGTTGTTACCGATTGTAACGCAATAGTTACAATGAAGGCGAATTCAGTTTTACCGCCTAGGATTTCTCGTTGGTGGCTTAAGATGCAAGAGTTCGAGTGTGTTCATCGGGCTTGTGCAAAAATGCAGCTGGTGGATGGAATGAGTCGTCTTCCGACGTCAACTGAAGTATCCTCGGTAGCAGAAAAAGTACTGAAAGTGTATTCTGAAGAGCCGTCCGATTGGATAGTGGCTATGCAAATGCAGGACGAGAAATTGCAGAAAATTGTAGATGTATTAAACGGAAAGTGTAAGGAGAATGAGAAACAAACAAAGCAGGACTATGTTATCGATAAAAGTCGACTCTACAGAAAGGTGAATGGGCAGCAAAAACTTGTGATTCCTCAAGCTATCAGGTGGCGAATCACCAAATCTTTCCACGACGATGCTGGCCATTGTGGACTGGACAAGACAATTCAACAGATGTCAGCAGATTTTTGGTTTCCGAGAATTCGACGCTACGTAAAATCTTTCATAGCTGCGTGTCCAGAGTGTTGTTTAAATAAGGCCAAGAGTGGAAAAACAGAAAGCCAGATGCATTTGCAAGAAGTGTTGCCGATACCGTTCAGGAACATACACATGGATCATTTGGGTTCATTCCCAAAAAGCAAGAAAGGAAGTTTACACATTCTGGTATTGGTGTGCGCTTTTAGTAAGTACACAATTTTGAAAGCTCTTCGAAATACTAAAACAACACCAGTTGTGATGGTGCTGCGTGAAGTCATGTCAGTATTTGGTTCTCCACTCCGAATTACCACCGACAGAGGAACAGCGTTTACGTCAAAGGAGTTTGGAACTTTTATTCAGCAATTTGGAATTCAACATGTTAAAACAGCAGTGCGTACGCCACGGGCCAACGGCCAGGCAGAACAAGTCAACAAGACTGTGCTGAGTATGCTTAAGTGCACGACACGCAACAACAAAGAATGGGATGTCGTCTTACCACAGATACAGTGGAACATCAACTTTCAAAAAAATGCTTCAACGAAATTCCCACCTAACGAATTGATATTCAGCTTCGATCCAAGGAATGCAAGTGAAAATCGAATAGTTCAAGCATTACATGAAGTACCAGTGGCAGATGATATCGTCATCGAAGAACGTAAGCAGCAAGCCGCAGAAAATATTAACAAAGAACGTCAAAAATGGAAGCTACGGTATGATAATAAACATCAACGTCCTCACAAGTACACCAAAGGTGATTCGGTAGTCACCGACTACATTCCAGCTGCTACGGGTGAGTCGCACAAATTGGACCCTGTTTATAAAGGACCTTATGTCGTCACAAAAGTTTTAAATTTTGACCGCTATGTGGTAGAAGACCTGCCAGATACACCACGGACTCAAAAGAGGTATACCAATGTTTTATCAAGTGACCATTTGAAGCCTTGGTGCAGCTTGAGTCCTGAACTTGACGGATACGTCGATGCTAACGAGTCATCCAGAGAGGCCGAGCTGTCAACAGAGTTAACAGAGGTCAGTGGTTAACGAGCGTTGGTTGAAAGCGGACGTGCTTTGGTTTCATTAATTTTCTTTTAATTTCTTTTGTATCCATAAATATTTGCGTTAAATAATTTTGATGTATTTTTCTCATAATATCAATAAAACTCAAAGATTGTCCTGACATTACTTAAATTGAATTTAAGAGATAAATTTTTTTTAATTTAATTAAATTTATCTAAAAAATTTCACAAAATTGTTTTTATGCATTAATGGGATTCAAACCCGTAACCTACCGCATTTTCAAAACAACCCTTACCTTTTCGCTCATTTTTGCCCTGCCAGTTAACAGTTAAAAAAATTATTTAATATTTTTCAATACAAAATTTTACGTTTTTTTGTAGTTTTGAAGTTGCCATTCCATTATTGTCAGTTTTAAAAATAATTAAATTAAATTTCAAAAATAATTTTCTTATAATTCCATTTAAAGTTTTGTGACGGTTGCCGATCACTGTATATGCCGCAAGACCAAACGCTAGTTTGTTTTGGTTCTGATTCAGTTATGAATGGATTGGTCGATTGCATTTTTATTTTGCTATCGTATAACGCTTGTGGTCTTACCCAAATATTGTGCATTTTTTCAATATTTTTCTGAATATTTAAATTTTTAATTAATTTGAATTTTGATAACGTTGTTTTCTTGGTCCGAGATGTTTTAACTTCGGTTCATATAATTTCGAAGGCTTTAAAGAGCTACTCATACAAAATTGACAGTAATTTTGATAATTAAAGATTTCTATAAAGCTTTTTCAGACTTAGAGGGAGCAATTTCGGTTGTTCTCTTAACCGAAGCTCTTTCAAAATTAAAACTTCCCATGTTTCCGTAAACAAACATTTTTAAGCTTATTAAAAATTTTAATTCAGCCTTTATAAAGCTCCGAAAATACTTAACAACAGCTATTATATCAACTATATCTTCGTTATCAAGTAAGATTTTACTTTCAAGCTCAATACAATCGGACATTAAAATTTCCTAGCCTTATCGAAGTTCATGAGTTAGTAGGGATATTATCAAAGAAATTACTTTTGACGATCTTCGGAACTCTCCGTTTTTATATTTTAAATACCTGTTTTCTGAATTTTGTTTTCCTGCAGGACTTGTAACCGCGACCTTTTAACCATAGAGCTTCCTAATAGATTACAAATTTTAATAAATTATTGAGTGAATACAATACTACAAACTTCAAGCAATTTCCTTTCCCTTACATAAAAATGTTGTAACATGCTAAGGAATTTGAAAAACAAATAAAAAAACAAAACAAAACTGGCCATTTCAGCTCTTGAAAGGACTTTGACCGAGCTTCTAATGATCAATTGTGTTGTGTGTGTTATTAAATGTTTGTACACAATTGACCGCGAACTGGACCTACATGTTTTATGCCGACTCCAAATGGCGAAAGTTCATGTTCTCAAGAAGCTTCACAAGGCATTCTTACTCTCTGAGGTTTGCCATTGTCTGCAGAGAGGTGGTGATCGATCAGAAAAAATTTTTTATTGAACAAAACTTTTGCCGCGACTGTGGATTGAACTCGGGCTCCGAGCATGCTAAGCCACACACTTAACCTGCATGCCACGGTCACCACAAAAAACTAAAACAAATATAAAGTTGAATTTTCGATTACATTTACTGGGCTTATAATAATGCCGAATTATGATTAAAGCTAAATTATGATTAACTAAACAACGTTGACGGTTGCAATTAGAATCGAAACGCATAGCTTTTATCGATAACATACAAAATTTCAATACGATACGCTTAGTGATGATGTGCATGGTTTTTTATTGCAGGAAAACGATGCAGCAGCTTCATCTGCTAAAACTCGAAAGATTAGGTTGAGCCTTATTTTTCTTAGCCAAAGATTTTTTCTGTAGCAAACAAGTTGATAACATCAAAAAGGCCGACAACTTTAAAACACTTTAGAAAGTAATGCCAAACAGTCCATTCTTTAAGTTTCTGGAAAATTTTCATAACAAATTTTTAGTTTTCACTGCAAAAGTTTACCAAAATGAAACTTAATTTCACGTTTTCACATCGAAAATAAAATTTACCTGTTTTGGTAAATTTTTCACATTCTGGCAACGCTGGATTCAACCTCAAAAAGTCAGCTTTTTTGAAATTGAATTCATACTTTTTATCCATTTAACTAGAATTAACTATATTGTCTCTATCTGATTTATACCAAATACTCAATGGTGGATGATATACATCAATAGTAGTTAGAGCATGGAAGGCCCTCTTAACAATGACATTGTTACTGTCCGTAGTTAAGACCAGGTCAAGAAGTCTTTCCAGACTATTATAAATACAACTCACTTGTTGTAAGTCAGAACATATACTGTCAACGAATATATGCTCTCCAAGAGTCTTCGCATTAGATGCACAAAAAAATGTATCATCGTCAGAAGAATGCCATTTTAAGTTGGGCAGATTAAAATCGCACAACAATAAAATGTCGTCATTAACGTCAAGAATATTAAGAATATAGTCTAGACAATCTGCCAGACTTGTATATAACGCTGCACTACTGTTTGGAGGAACATATGCATTAATTATGTATACATTTGAGCTACAATGTATAACCTTAACGCATATTAGTTCAATGTTTGAAGCGCAGGGTATATCAACAAAGGAACTGATAAATTCAAATTCAAATTCAAAAGCGATAAAATACAAAAAATATAAGAAGTGAATTAATTCATCAAGAAAAAAAAAAACAATAGTAAAATAAACAAAACAAAATAAAGTAAAAGTAAAGAAAAAGAGCAAAAAGACTCTAGCTAAACTCCATATAAAATTGAAAAGATTGTTGTAGAAAGTCCTGTTTGCTTTCAAGACGTGGAGTTTTTCTTCGACTATCTGCTGTCACAATTATAACTGCGTCCATAACTGTTGATTTTTTCCAACAACTCGTCGAACACTGGCCAAAAGTAAAACATTACTTTCAGAACATTCAGTTCCTTGAATTTGGCATGGAATTTTTAGATCAAGTTTACTTATTTTGTTATTTATTTACTAACTTTCATCAAAATAAAATATTTTCTAACAGGTGGAATTATGCAATAGATTTCACAAAATGCAAAATTAAATAACGAAACGTTAATAAAAAAATCTAGCTTTCAAATGTTGTTCTTCTATTTTAAATTTTCAAAATATTTTTTTATGTTATAATGAAATCTGAAAATTTTTTATTTTCTGTTGACACGTGAAATATATAAATAAATTAATATTTTTGAAATATATGTTTGCAACCACTAAAATTTGTACCTAAGTACATACAGTACTTTTGTTGTTATTTGTTTCAATTCTTCATATTTTTCAGCAAAACACAAATTCAAACATTCTTTCGAAAAACCGTCTCGAAATCGATTTTAGGCTTAGTGTTTTTTTTGGGAAAAGATGGTCAGAATTTTCCGCAGAACATTTTCCGCGAATTCGATTTTTTGAAAACAAAAAATAATCCGAAAATAATTTTTTTCAAAAAATTACTAAAAAGTTTAGGTAAGAAATATAGCAATACTTTTTATGGAGATGGTTAGGTAATAGATCAAAATTTCTTAGATTACTAGATGTATCCTTGAAATTCTGCCATTTGACTAAAGAATTTTCTTGTGGTGGAAATAGCGGCAGTGGAAAGCAGAAAATATAGAAAATAAATCAGAGTACAACAGAAATATTTAGTTTCTTATCTAGCCTTTTCATCAACACCAACTTTGGCTCGATCTCGAAAGTAATAGGTAATTAACTGATTTGAGTATTTTTCTACCAATCAACCGTTCAGGTGTTAATTTTGTCCTCCACCGCCAAAAGTAACAAACAACAAAACAAAAAATTTGCCATTTCAGCCCTTGAAAGGACTTTGACCGAGCTTCTAACGATCAATTGTGTTGTATGTGTTATTAAATGTTTGTGCACAAATGACCGACAACTGGACCTACATGTTTTATGCCGACTCCGAACGGCTAAAGTTCATGTTCTCAAGAAGCTTTACAAGGCATTCTTACTCTCAGAGGCTTGCCATTGTCTGCAGAGAGGTATTGTCTGATAGATCAGAAAAATTTTTTATTGAAAAAAAATGTTGACGTGACTGGGGATCGAACTCGGCCTCCGAGCATGCTAAGTCACACACCTAACATGCATGCCACGGTCACCAAAAATAATCGGTACAGATTTCAATTAGCAGTTATGTCGTTAAATACGCATTGCAATTATTTAAAAAAAATTCGAAGAGAGCAATCATGTTAATGGCTAATGGGTTGAAAAATACCGAATGAATATCTCAATCAAATTCATCATTTTTGAAATTTTGATCATTTTGAATCAATTAATCATACAATCGTGTATGAAATTTTATCAAAATCGTTTGAGCGGATCTGGTTTGGCAGAAATGGGTTAATAAAACTGGGTAGACTGCGTTAATATGTTGTCTACCTTTGTTAAGTGTTCGTAGGGGTCTTGAAAATAATATTGCGAACATTTCAAGTGCAATGGTTCAAAATAAAAGAAAAATAGACATTGTTCTCTAAAATTTTTTAAAGAATAACAAATTAAAATAAGTAAGAAAAAAAAAACATAAAAACTCCCCCAAAACTTTTTTCTGGGTGCGTGCCTGGTTTTAACAAAAATATTGCTTTCATATTTTTAATATACATATGTTCATTATTTCACTGATGTTATATTTCGCCAAGAATTTTGTGGTAAAAAAATTTGTTGGAAGACAATTTTGTAAAAACTTAAAATATTCCCTGCTAAATTAAAAACTGTATGTTGCTAACTGTATGTTAAGGTTTGTTATGCATGTGAACTACAATTGAAAGATGCAGCCAAAATTTCCATCCTAGAGCTCCCTTTTCACCAATCAAGCATTCAGATTCGCAATCAGCGTCTTCAAATTATTCTTTCGAAAAACTTTCGTTCAAGTCATTGAAAAACTTCAGTTAAAATAAAATTATGGAATTTTTAAGGAAATGAAAGTGTAGCAAAATTTAATGGCGTATCTCAATAAACGGTTTTAGTTAGCTAGATGTTCGTGTGTGTTCGGCTAACAAGCATCTATTTTTTATTTCCAAAAACCAAAGAAAGTAAAAAACAGATACAAAAACTTCTTAACTACCGTAAAAACTCACTATCACGGCATGACAGCATCTGTTCCGGCAAACGATGGTAATGATGATTTTTTTCAACTGAAAAAAAAACCGTTCATAGGTGTTCTAATCATGCTCTGGAAGCCACTCGACGGGCACATAGATAAACACAAGATAAATTCACAGTTACAACAACTACAACAATTGATTAATTGTGCCGCCCGCTGAGCGAATTCAATAACAATCCAAAAATGACTTGTTTTCAAGTTATTAGAAGCGGCTAATAATTGTTGCCACATTGTTTTTGGAATGGTGTGTAAGAGGTGGCACGGGGGGGTGGGGGAGAAGGGGTCAGTCATTTTACAAAACACAAGAAAATTTACATTTGCTTGCTAATATTGTTGTTGTTGTTGTTGTACTTGTTGTAATTTGCTGTGTAACGAATTTTTGATTGAAATTTATTTTCGAACAACGGGCAAGAAACAAAAACCAAAAACAAAAAAAAAAAAAAAATAGATTCGTCAATTTTTAAATAGGCTTCAGCAGCAGCTTCAAACAAATATTTTTTTGCCTTTCTGCTGTGCTGGGAAAATCAAACAATTTTGTAACTTTTCAGCGATGATTAATTAACTTAAGTTTACAGTTTGTTAGAATTGAGGTTATTTTTTGAAGTAATTAAAAAATATTTGTAGTCAGACCACAATAAATAAGAAAGCTACAGAGCAAAAGATTCATTAGTTTCGAAAGTTGACTCTGACTAAGACTTCATTTATTTTTATATTTTAGCCATTTTATAAATGGAAGATGCTGCATAAAATTCTTTAATTTATTAAAGGTAGTTTCTACAATATTTTCAGTTTTTTTTTTTTAATTTTATTTCAGCAACTGCCATAACTTAGTTAAGATAAACAAAATCTTTAGCATCTGCAGCTTGATAGTAAGCGTAGCTAACTTAACCCTTCGTCTTGTGTCAGAGTGTCTGTGTGTGAGTGTGTTAAGCATCCGCTGTGCAACCTGTCACTGGAGGCGTGCATGGATGGACCCATGTTAAAAATCTCAAGGACCGACCACAAACATAAATAAACAACGCGCGGCATCGTCTTTGTGCTGACCAAACTCTAGATGCTGCTCCGGTAAACAAACTCTTCTTAATGGATAAGTGCAAGTTTTGTTGTTATTGTTGTTGTTGTTGTTATTTTTATTGTGGTTGTTGTGTAAATACTACGTTGTAAATCTTGTCAGAAGTTTTGTTGAAATACTCAAAATTTAAATGAAACCGATTTCTTTTGTTTTATTATTAAATGCAACTCCATGTAAGTGTGTGTTTTTGTGTGTGCTAAAATATCCTTCGGCAAAACTTAATTAGTAAAAGTTGTGCAAAAATTAGCAGCTTTGTCAGCACTTTAGGCAAAAAAATAATGGTTTAAATATAAAATGAATGAAATAATGAGCAAATTTGAATATGAAAGGAATACATTCGTTAAAAGGTTAAAAAGCTACAAGCAAACATTCAGTCATATATTTTTAATTTAAACAATTTTTATTGATATGAAGCTAGTTTGCTCGATTTGGCAGCACTAAGTAAAATCGTTTAACTAACTTTCAAACTTTCGAAATTTTTTCGAACAAAAATAAAAAACTCTGCTTCAAAGACTTGTAAAAAAATGCCAACTGCACTGACGAGGGTTGAGTTAAAAAAAAAAAAATCAAAATTTTAAGCAAACGAAATTGTTTTACAGGAAATATTAAAGACTTATGTGTTATTTAAGAAGATTCCTGAAAAAAATGCAGATTCTTTTAAATTTTGAACTTATAAAAATTTACACCAAATTTGCCAGCATTTCTGTGAATATCATTATCATTAGAGAGTGACCGACAATGTCATGAAACAACTTGTTTGAAGAAAGTTTATGCCAGCAGATATTTGCAATGGTTTGACCGACCTTAAAATTTATTTGTGAAAACCATTCTACGCTTGTCAAACTATGTCCTTACAAGGCCTAATTTTGAAAATTCTATCATAATTCGTAAAAAAATATGATGAAAATAAAACTTTCATAGGCTCGATGTTGATATGCACTGAATTCAAAATGTATCTTATCTGCTTCTGTATGTACGTATCTGTCAATGTTGTTCGCTTTAACAGCTGTTTAAGAGCAACTACCATCGACTTCTGAATTGTGCGATATTAATTACTTACAGTGCCAATGAATCTGTAAGAAGTGTACGGTTTGTGTACTCGCTCACTTCTTTACATTTTATTTTTAAATCAAGTCAGAAAAAATCGCAAGTTTTAAAGCATTTTAGAAAAAGATGAAAGAAATTCAAAACTGAACAAAATACATACATAGTAACAGCAAATTCCCTGTAAACATTTTCAATCGTCTCAGAATCGCCAGCAAATCACTTGGTAAATGAGGCAATTGCCGAAGAGCTCTTATGAGAATCATCCGGGTATGGCCGAATGTAAGCAACTGAGGACGGGAAGATTTTTGCAATGAATCGCCTAGACAGGCCTTAAGCGATCCGCTGAGAAGAGTTGCGAACAAATTGTCGAGAGGCATCTAAAGTGATCCACCGGGAAGATCCGCCAACGAATCGCCAAAAGGAATCTCAAGCGATTAGCCTACAAGCGTGGTAAACGAATCGCTTTTAGGGGTCTCGGCAATCGAAAAGCGATATATCTTCCAACCATCGCAGAAATGAGTGAACATTTTCACGGAAAAAATATTAAACATTTCTTTTGATTTTGAAAATTTTGGGAGTCTCGCATTCGTTCCTTGAACGATCGAAAAGCCATCCATATCCATATCCATATCCATATCCATATCCATATCCATATCCATATTCATATCCATATCCATATCCATATCCATATCCATATCCATATCCATATCCATATCCATATCCATATCCATATCCATATCCATATCCATATCCATATCCATATCCATATCCATATCCATATCCATATCCATATCCATATCCATATCCATATCCATATCCATATCCATATCCATATCCATATCCATATCCATATCCATATCCATATCCATATCCATATCCATATCCATATCCATATCCATATCCATATCCATATCCATATTCATATCCATATCCATATCCATATCCATATCCATATCCATATCCATATCCATATCCATATCCATATCCATATCCATATCCATATCCATATCCATATCCATATCCATATCCATATCCGTATCCATATCCATATCCATATCCATATCCATATCCATATCCATATCCATATCCATATCCATATCCATATCCATGTCCATATCCATATCCATATCCATATCCATATCCATATCCATATCCATATCCATATCCATATCCATATCCATATCCATATCCATATCCATATCCATATCCATATCCATATCCATATCCATATCCATATCCATATCCATATCCATATCCATATCTATATCTATATCCATATCCATATCAATATCCATATCCATATCCATATCCATATCCATATCCATATCCATATCCATATCCATATCCATATCGATATTCATATCCATATCCATATCCATATCCATATCCATATCCATATCCATATCCATATCCATATCCATATCCATATCCATATCCATATCCATATCCATATCCATATCCATATCCATATCCATATCCATATCCATATCCATATCCATATCCATATCCATATCCATATTCATATCCATATCCATATCCATATCCATATCCATATCCATATCCATATCCATATCCATATACATATCCATATTCATATACATATCCATATCCATATCCATATCCATATCCATATCCATATCCATATCCATATCCATATCCATATCCATATCCATATCCATATCCATATCCATATCCATATCCATATCCATATCCATATCCATATCCATATCCATATCCATATCCATATCCATATTCATATCCATATCCATATCCATATCCATATCCATATCCATATCCATTTCCATATCCATATCCATATCCATATCCATATCCATATCCATATCCATATCCATATCCATATCCATATCCATATCCATATCCATATCCATATCCATATCCATATCCAAATCCATATCCATATCCATATCCATATTCATATCCATATCTTAATCCATATCCTTATCTATATCCATATCCATAGCCATATCTATATCTATATCTATATCTATATCTATCCATGTCCTTATCCATATCCATATCCATATCAATATCCATTTCCACATTCATGTCCATATCCATATCCATATCCATATCCATATCCATATCCATATCCATATCCATATCCATATCTATATCTATATCCATAACCAAATCCATATCCATATCCATATCCATATCCATATCCATGTCCATATCCATATCCATATCCATATCCATATCCATGTCCATATCCATATCCATATCCATATTCATATCCATATCCATATCCATATCCATATTCATATCCATATCCATATCCATATCCATATTCATATTCATATTCATATTCAATTCATATTCATATTCATATCATTTTCATATTCATATTCATATTCATATTCATATTCATATTCATATTCATATTTTTATTCATATTCATATTTATATTCATATTCATATTCATATTCATATTCATTTTCATATTCATATTCATATTCATATTCATATTCATATTCATATTCATATTCATATGCATATTAATATCCATATCCATATCCATATCCATATCCATATCCATATCGATATTCATATCCATATCCATATCCATATCCATATCCATATCCATATCCATATCCATATCCATATCCATATCCATATCCATATCCATATCCATATCCATATCCATATCCATATCCATATCCATATCCATATCCATATCCATATCCATATCCATATCCATATCCATATCCATATCCATATCCATATTCATATCCATATCCATATCCATATCCATATCCATATCCATATCCATATCCATATCCATATCCATATCCATATCCATATCCATATCCATATCCATATCCATATCCATATCCATATCCATATCCATATCCATATCCATATCCATATCCATATCCATATCCATATCCATATCCATATCCATATCCATATCCAAATCCATATCCATATCCATATCCATATCCATATCCATATCCATATCCATATCCATATCCATATCCATATCCATTTCGATATCCATATCCATATCCATATCCATATCCATATCCATATTCATATGATATATGGACCACAGCCAGGTTTAAAATTTGTGATAAGAAAAAAATTATTGTAATTTGTATTGAATACAAAAATTTTAAATGAAAAAAAAAACAGTTTGTACTATAAATATCAATAATAACGAATTTGTAAAATTTCATTAAAATAAAGTACCGCAAAACTTCTGCAACTGTTGCAAAATTTCAGCTTCATACCGGGCTGTCATCTTTAAAAGTTTTTAAATTTTCTGATTGCATTATTCAACTATTGCTGGATTTTTGGCTCAATCATTTCATTTTAATATGTCAAGCTATGCAGATAAAAATAATTATCTAGTTATTATATACTTTACTTCAACCTAAAATGCAGAATTTTTTAAGTAAAAAGTACTGATAAATACGTGAACCTAAAAAGTTGAAAACATTAATTAAAATTTTAACTAATTAATTTTATACCTCGAAATTATACACTCACTAATATCTTTTAGAGGACTTCAGACATGAAGTCTTAAATTATGTTACATGATTCTTATATCCTAAATAATTTTATGGATTTGCTAGAGAAAGTAATGTAAGAAATTGTTTGAGTTCCTCATGGTTCTTTTGTCAATTTCCTCTGTCAATATTGACATCCACGTTACTGAAGGTACATTCATTCTGTTTCCTTAAATTAAATCAATTCCTTAGATAGTTGTAAATCGGGTATTCTGTTGAATCGCTTTTTGCTTATTTGTCAGTAGAAAAGCTCTTTCTGATGGCATCTCTGCTATATATTTATTTATTTGGAGCCCCCTCTGGCTACCTTAATGAAGCTGTTTGATTTGCACAATAAATATATTTAGTTACACGTCATTTTGTCGCCTGTGGGACATTTTCATTAAATCATTTTTTTCTCTACTCCTGCCCTGACCAATGGCAACCAACCTTCACAAAAATTGCGTAAAAATCCACACAAATCAAAAACTTCAGTCGGTCACTCCTTACAAATTCGTTTAAGCTCACCGTCGTCTGTCCGTCCATATGTATCTAGATTTATTTCAAGCGACTCAATTATTGCGACCAGCATATATAGCAAATACTCGACGTACTGATTATACAGCATGAAGGTGTCATATTTATAATTTACAACACTTGTTCATCCACAGGGGGGAACAAAGTTGTGCTGGGTGCATGCATGCAAAAATGGATAAATGAAATAAGTGCGCTAAGTCGGCCTAGTGAACACCCTACACTATAGACTAGGCACTAGTTTATTTATTAAGTTTAATGGCAAAGGTTAGAGCCAGCAGGCGGGAATTTAGGAAAAATTTAATTAAACCAAATTTAATTTTGGTTTAAGGTAGTTTAGTATAAAGACACCTAATATTCGGGTAACTATTAACCCGTACTTATATCATCTTAACATATGCAAATTTCTATGTTTCTGTCAGTAGCGTGCCAACAGTTACACTTCATACATTGGCAAAGGATTTTAGTTTAAATTACTTGTGAAATTTCTGTGACAAGCACGATAAAAATTGAAACAGTGGCATCTCTCTGTGCTCTAGCTTAAAGACACAGAAAAATGTTTTACCTCTTTGTTGATTAATAAATTGTTAAGGATTCAAGGAAATATTTCGCTTTTCATGGCATAGTTTAACACATGTTAAACTAACTTTTTTACTTGGTGTGTACATTTGTGTATCTTAATTTCCGCTAGTCGTTCATCTTCGTTGCTGCAATTTATTTTTGAAATTAATTTTTAAACTTTCTTAAAGCTCGAACTGCCGGTCGCAATCAAGTTGATTTCAAGTTCAAGCTGTGAATTTAAATGGCTTTTGGTATTTCGTGTTTTTATTCACCTTTCTAACTGGATACTACCTTTTTGTAGCAACAGCCTCAAAACTTGGTCTAGCAGAATGCATGCTGGCTAAATCACACATGGTTGTACATAGCTGGTGCTTTATGTTAATTTCGGACAATGTTGCTAAATAAGTTGGATACAAAATTTAAAAACAAAAGTTCTATCTACATATATTAGGTATAAAATACAAATAAACTATTGATAAAAATTTTATGTGATAGTTTGTCAAATAATTTTGAAAAATTTACGAAATGTTGAAGTAATATTTTGAGCTTTCTTACTAATTTTTATTTTGGAACTTATTTTTTTTTACCAAATTTTTTATTTTGATTTTAAATTGATTTTTATACTGATGTGATAGTGCTAGTGCTAGTACTAGTGAAAGTGATAGTGCTAGTGATAGTGATAGTGATAGTGATAGTGATAGTGATAGTGATAGTGATAGTGATAGTGATAGTGATAGTGATAGTGATAGTGATAGTGATAGTGATAGTGATAGTGATAGTGATAGTGATAGTGATAGTGATAGTGATAGTGATAGTGATAGTGATAGTGATAGTGATAGTGATAGTGATAGTGATAGTGATAGTGATAGTGATAGTGATAGTGATAGTGATAGTGATAGTGATAGTGATAGTGATAGTGATAGTGATAGTGATAGTGATAGTGATAGTGATAGTGATAGTGATAGTGATAGTGATAGTGATAGTGATAGTGATAGTGATAGTGATAGTGATAGTGATAGTGATAGTGATAGTGATAGTGATAGTGATAGTGATAGTGATAGTGATAGTGATAGTGATAGTGATAGTGATAGTGATAGTGATAGTGATAGTGATAGTGATAGTGATAGTGATAGTGATAGTGATAGTGATAGTGATAGTGATAGTGATAGTGATAGTGATAGTGATAGTGATAGTGATAGTGATAGTGATAGTGATAGTGATAGTGATAGTGATAGTGATAGTGATAGTGATAGTGATAGTGATAGTGATAGTGATAGTGATAGTGATAGTGATAGTGATAGTGATAGTGATAGTGATAGTGATAGTGATAGTGATAGTGATAGTGATAGTGATAGTGATAGTGATAGTGATAGTGATAGTGATAGTGATAGTGATAGTGATAGTGATAGTGATAGTGATAGTGATAGTGATAGTGATAGTGATAGTGATAGTGATAGTGATAGTGATAGTGATAGTGATAGTGATAGTGATAGTGATAGTGATAGTGATAGTGATAGTGATAGTGATAGTGATAGTGATAGTGATAAAGATAGTGATAGTGATAGTGATAGTGATAGTGATAGTGAAAGTGATAGTGATAGTGATAGTGATAGTGATAGTGATAGTGATAGTGATAGTGATAGTGATAGTGATAGTGATAGTGATAGTGATAGTGATAGTGATAGTGATAGTGATAGTGATAGTGATAGTGAGAGTGATAGTGATAGTGATAGTGATAGTGATAGTGATAGTGATAGTGATAGTGATAGTGATAGTGATAGTGATAGTGATAGTGATAGTGATTTTGATTTTGAAATGATACTGATTTTAATTTTGATTTAGAATTCTTATCAAATTTCTATTTGTCATTTAGGGAATTCACAGTTTGCTTCTAAAGTTAACACCTGGCAACTTTAGAAAGATATTTCAATCGAACTGTGAGCACCTCTTTTTGTGTTTTGGAGCTAAATTGCAAAAATAGTTTTAAAAAATTTGAAATTTGTTCAAAAACATGCCTCGAATGAACGGAAACGAAGAATTATGGAAAAATGTACTTTCTTCTTCGACGATCCATTCTTCTTCCATTTTTTTGCAACAAAATTAAATCAGCTGACTAGTGATACCACATTAACACAAAAGAAAGACATAAGCAGAAGTGAGATAACTTTAGCAACAAGTGGTATCTCAAGTTTGTACGTAAAACAAAAACAATCAAAGTTAACACGTGCTAAAATGTTCTAAAGTTAATAAACGGCAAAGTTAACAGAGCAGATAATACAGAACTGTGAGCACCCTAATTGACTTTGATTTTGATTTCGATCTTGATCTTCATCTTGATATTGATCATGATCGTAATCTTGATATTAATTTTGATCGTTATATTGATATTCATCTTTGACTTTGATTTTGATTTCGATATTTATTTGAATTTAATTATATTTTGATTTTAATTTTTATTTTAAATTTTTACTTTTAATTTTAATTTTAATTTTGTTTTATTTTTTTGTATTTTTGTTTTTATTTTCCTTTTTATTTTTATTTAAATTATTTTTATTGTTTTATTTAATTTAATTTTTATTTTTTGTTTTATTTTTTTTATATTTTGATTTTGATTTTTATTTTTATTTTTATTTATATGATTTTTGAAATTTTTATTTTAATTTAGGTTTTGATTTTGATTATGATTTTGATTATGATTTTGATTTTGATTTTGATTTTGATTTTGATTTTGATTTTGATTTTGATTTTGATTTTGATTTTGATTTTGATTTTGATTTTGATTTTGATTTTGATTTTGATTTTGATTTTGATTTTGATTTTGATTTTGATTTTGATTTTGATTTTGATTTTGATTTTGATTTTGATTTTGATTTTGATTTTGATTTTGATTTTGATTTTGATTTTGATTTTGATTTTGATTTTGATTTTGATTTTGATTTTGATTTTGATTTTGATCTTGATTTTGATGTGAATTGTAATTTTTTTTGGATATCGATTTTGATTTTGATTTTGATTTAAATTTCAATTGTTTTGATTTACTTTTTGATTTGGAGTTTGATTTTGATTTTGATTCTTAATTGCTGTTGCTCATATGCTTATGGTTATGCTTTTTCTAATTCTGGTGCTTATGCTGATTCTTATGTTTATGCGTATGCTTATGTTTTATCTTTTCACTGAAAGTTATTTTTTTTTTTTAAATTTAAAAAGTTAGCCTATTATTCTGTCTAGGCTAACTCAGGCTTATCCCGAAGCAGCTTTTTTTATTTATTGTCTATTCATGAAGTATTTCAGACTTTCTTACAAAATGTGCTATTCCTTTTGAACTTTTTCTATTGGTATTCTGTTTCTAAGTACCTTTCAAGATTTCGTGCAACCTCAAGCTAAACAGCTATCTTCTAAATATTCTATTGAAAATGCAACAAAATGCAAATTAAATCATTAACAAATATTGATACTCTGTGAACACAAATAAGCAGACTAAAAAAGTGATTGATTGGTGCATCATTTAGATGTCAAAATGGTTAAAGGAAGAAAATCCTTAACAACCAGGCTAGCCAATCTAACCAAGTCATGGCTGATGGCATGTAACCAACGACGCCAACAACAATAACAGCAACAACAACAACAATTGCTGCATGCTGACTGATGCCAATGTTTACTCAACAAATAACCACAGACTCAACAAAAGGATTGCATTTAATATGCCAAAAGTCATAAATTCCTAAGTTACAACAAAATAGCCAACACACAGAATATCCAGAGCAATGCGTGGTGTGTGATAAAAAGCTAGGCAAGAAGGAAAAAAAAAACAACAACAAATGGAAACTGAACTTTAGTAACTCTAGAAGAAGACAGCGGGCGCGTTGGACTAGGTACACATTTAATGATTTATGGATGATCTGAAAAGTAAACGACTAAACAATGTCGGATAGTGTAGCTTGGCAACTTTGTCTGGACAGGACCGAACTGGCGCTGGAACGGAACAATGCGCATTCATAGCTCAAATGGTTCAGGTAAAATGTCCATTTCGATGACAATTGATGGATGCAACGAATGCTGATGGTCGTCCAAAAACTCGTCAAAAGTAACTCGAGCCAAAAGCCATACAACTAGAATAGCAAACAGAAAAATCGGATCAGAGAAGGTGTGAAACCCAGTAGGAATTTTTCTGAAGAATGAATTTTTTTCTGTTTTAATTCTAATTAAAAAAAATGTTACTTGAATATCCTTTAAAAAGTATTATAATGTATAATAAGGATCAAGGAATTCTGCAACTTTAGCGACAGGAAATATATTATTCACAGGTAAAAAGACAGGAAAATAACTTTTCGCAATTAACACCAACATTCTACCATGTCCTTCGATAGATTCACCACCAATTTTTTAATTTGATTTAATTTAACTTCGAAAGGATAGCCAAAATAGTCTTCAAAGACTTTTTGTAAAAAAACATATATTTTGTGTAACTTTATCAGATGCAAAAGTGAGAAGTTTCGATGGGATGGTCAAAAATTCTAGTCTTTTGAAAGATATATGATAGTCAGTGATCCAATTCTTTAAAAAGTTAATAAATAATTGCAGATTATTGTTTTTTGACTGGAATTCTAGTGCATGGATTCACAGTGGCATTTTATGTATAGAATAACGGAAGTGAATATATATTTTTCTATAAATAAAAATAATATGGTCGTGATTTTCATTTTTTTGATTAAGCTTCCATACAAATTTTCATACAAATTACCATTTTATTAAAATTTTTATGACACAGTATGAAATTTTTAAATAATTTTTGAAAGTTGAAAAATTTTTTGAAATTTCTTTTCACACAAAACGTGTTCTAAAAAAACTCGTTTTATAAAATTTTTCAAACTTCATTTCATTTCATACTATTTCATGTATGTTTTTCCCACTTATTTTGTTG
Source organism: Tetanocera ferruginea (assembly GCA_958299015.1). Classification (NCBI taxonomy): domain Eukaryota; kingdom Metazoa; phylum Arthropoda; class Insecta; order Diptera; family Sciomyzidae; genus Tetanocera; species Tetanocera ferruginea. Next base: position 105,571,447 of record OY282644.1, read on the forward strand.
CTTCGAAAATTTTTTGTTTTCCATGCATCTTAAAAAGTATAGTGTTCAAAAAATTTATTTGAAAAAAAAAAATCTTTACACGTTTAGTTAATGTGCTCTTTTCTTGGATTTAAGTTTGGAAAATTTACTATGAATTTCAAAGTTTCTACAAATCACTTTAAATGTACCTACTAAAGTTTTTCTAACTTTTTGAAATTAAAACATGGAAATTTTTTCAAGAACTTTCAAAGTTTTTAAAAAAGTTACTATTAAAGTAACTTAGATTCCCTCCTAAATTAATTTTCTAGAAGCAATAATCCGTTTTCTAGAACATATTTTCTTGAATTGAAGAGATGAATTTCCTTTGGCTTATTTGGTCGTTTTTTTTTTTGCTTTGTTATACAGTAGTATGGTAAGTATTTGTTGATAATATGTTAGGGTTTTCTTGTATATTAGGGTTACTCTTTCTTAGACAGTATCATATTCAGTGTTTTGGAAAAACAAATGTTTAAAATATATAATACTTCTTGTGAAATATGAGTTTTTGAAATGTTACTTTTTTTAGAGATAAGAGTGCATATTTTAATGTTTCTTCATTATCCTCAAAGTAAGGACTAGTAATATTAAACTCAAAAACTTCTTCAGAATCATATCCTAAGGTGAAGAAATATTTTTTGATTTCGGATAAAATAGGGTATCCCTAAAACTGAAATAAATTTTTATCAAACTTAGTGTACGTTTTATATATCAAGACTGATATTAAGAAAATACATTAATTTTTGCGGAATGTATTTATCGGAGGTTTTACTTTTTTATGACTTCACTTTTTATAGGAGGTAGAGAAGTTTTCATTCGATACTTCCGAATTATAAACTCTGCGTTGATTTAACAAGTTATGGATTATATGATAAATAGCAAGTTATTCGAAAATTATGGAATTTTATGAGCTCTTCTGTTGTGATGACGACACTTTGTATGAGAAGTAGACTTGATTTTTATTCGAATAGTTTATTTCTTTCGATTTTCTTTAGATATTTATTCAATTTTTTAGAATAGTTTATTTCTTTAGATTTTTTTTTTAGATAGTTGAAATCAAAGCTTGTGTGTAAAATTGCAAGTCATTAAAATCAGTTTTGCAAAATTTAAAGAAATTCTAATGATTTTAATGTGTAGCAGTATTTAACATGTACACTAGAGTGGGTCGGCCTCCATACAAAAAAAAAAGTTTGAAAAAACCACCCCCTATTTTAAAGTTGACCTCGAGAGGATTCCGAGAGGGATTAAGGGGGATAAATCGGGCTAATGGGGCTTACTAGTTGAATATGACTTCAGAAGTAAAATGTTCTAAGAAGACATTGTAGTGCTCGTAAAACCCTTTTCAATGACATTTAATTTTTTTAAGATCTGACATGTAATTTAATAAATAATTTTATCATAACTGTTCCACAACTACGGCAGCAATTGTGTCGAAAGGTAAACTGACATGGCTTAATCGAATCAAATGATGATGCTCATCAATAAAGACTACACATTTACATACCTGTCAATCCTCCTTTTGGGCGTTTCTTACACATTACGCTTGGGATACAAAAAGAAAGTTAATATTCAAAGTTAATTTTTTTTTTATAAATCTCTCAATTTGGATTTCACCTCTCAATTAAGCATACCCTGTTAAAAAATATTATAATAGACAAATTTCATGACCAAATTAAATTTCAAACAGTTTTATTAAAAGTGTTATTTTTAACAATTCAAAATTTGCTTGGAATTTGAATGTTTTGAGGGAAAAATCGTTCCAGTTTTGAAGTCAGTATTGATATGTAAAACTTATTTTTTTCCAAATATTCAGACTTTTTGAGTGAGCGAATTTGGAGATTTGTTGGAAAATTTTTATAGAACTACGAACACGTCTAATCTAAAGTTACGAACCATGGTACTTTAGCTTTTGGTAAAGTCTATTTATATAAATCAAACTATTAACCATTTAGGCCCGTCTGAAGCGACTAAAGGAAAGATTCCTTTTGGAGAACCAAGTAACTTTTGATGTTTCGTTTTAAATAAACGTTTTTGAAAATTGTAGCAGAATTTGTCCGTGGGCCGTAAAAGGTCAAGGAATCTATTTCCAAAAATTGGTTTTTGAATTCAATAAATTTTTTTAAAAAACATACCGTAGGAGAGTGGTGACAGTGGCGTGCAGGTGAAGTGTGTGGCTTAGCACGCTCGGAGCCCGGGTTCGATCCCCAGCCACGGCGAAAAGTTTTTTCAATAAAAATTTTTCTGATCGGTCACCACCTCTCTGCAGACAATGGCAAACCTCAGAAAGTAAATAATGCCATGTAAAGCTTCTTGAGAACATGAACTTCGGAGTCGGCATAAAACGTGTGGGTCCAGTTCTCGGTCAATTGTGTGCAAATATTTAATAACACACACAACACAATTGATCATAAGAAGCTCGGTCAAAGTCCTTTCAAGGGCTGAAATGGCCAATTTGTTTTTTTTTTTTTTTTTTTTTATCGTAGGAAAGAAACAATTAAATTTCTGAAATCAGTTTCCTTTGAAGCCTTTCTTCTTAAGAAGGGACTGAGGATTCTGAGTCAAACGGCCCTACTTATCACGCCTTCTCTAATATAGACTGCCACAACACAATTTACTTAAGCCTTTCTTAGGTTTTCTTCAATTTTTATATGTTTTAGTTAAAAATTTAAATTTTTTTTAAAACTATAGCAGTTGTTTTATATTCCTACTGGGGCTGTAGAGTAAACAAGCAAGAGAGTGACAGAGAAATAGATATTGGCTGAGAGTTTAGAGAGGGTGTGAGGCCTACAGACAGTTTCAGTGTTGGTTAGCATCATCAATATTTAAGCCATATGCGGGGCTCGTACATTTTGACAGCACGATTGACAGTTGCAAGTTCATTTTGCTGTTGTTTCTGTTGTTGTTGTCCGTTGTCTGATATAGCCGTTTGTCTGATGCGTCAGCTAATTGTTATTGATAATCAGGCGCAAAATTAGGTTTCACTCACCTCATATGTAACGTCAAACGTTGTGAGTTGAGCCGCGCTTTTCAAGATAAATGAAGCTTCGCATGCTATGAATTGTACCACAGTTCGGTGCAATGCAGTGTGGTTTGGCTGGGATTCCACTCTGATCTCTGCTTGTCTCGTATGCTATACGCTGATATGTTTTGCAGTTGAATTGGATTATGTTGCAATGTCTATGAAACGGCACATGGACGGTTGTTACCAAGTAGCAAAAGTTGCAAAAAGGTGGAGATTCATTACAATGAGGTTATTATTGTTGTGCTATATTTGCTGCTTGATAATAGAAGAGACACGCCATGAATGAAGCATGTTTCAATTAGAAATTGTGATATATGGCAGGCAGTTGAGACAAGTAGGTGGACAACAGCGAGGCAACACAAATTGAGCCACAAATAGACTCAGGTGGAGGCAGGATTTTAATTTAAGAGCTGATTTTAGAGAAAAGAAATTGATTTAATCGGTTTTTGCACCCTAGAACAGTAATCTTCGAGGAGCAATAAATAATTTTATTTTGCCATTAAGTAAAAAATGTGTTCCTTTTATCTTTAATGCAAAAACTAAATTTTACAGTAGAGCGTTTTTTTTTTACAATTTTTTACTTAAGCTTTCAGTATGTATTACATATAAAATATATAATAATTTTTGGAATTTCGGCTACAATCTCTGCTTGTTGACATCAATTTCGACAAAATATTACATAATTTTGATAATTCCGCGTAGAGGTGAGAATTAGTTTATAAGGATAACAACTGAGAATTAGTATTCTAGGGTTAATGACATTTCAACAAAGCAAGCATGATTTATCCTTGAAAATTCAATAGCCGTTCCTCTAAATTTTATATCCATATATAATAAAATCATATTGTAGCTCATCAACTTAAGCCACTAAGGCTTCATCAACTAATGATATTATGATGCTTGACCAGCCGTGCCTGTTGCCTAAGATCTACTTCAACTCATATTACAACAAGCGGGCATAAATTGCCGCAACTCACCGCAGTCACTTTTTTTTTCCATGCAGCGCACACCATCATCCTGTGTGCACCCTGTGATCTTGTAAAAATCATTTACCATTTTATAATTCTAAACGATTCTACCAAAAAATTGTATAACATAGCAAGCTAGAATGAATTTTTCTTTTTTATAGACTTACATATATTTCTTAAGATTTTTTTATTATTCTATTGATTTATACCTTTCAACAATTTGCAACATTTATCATAGCGTAAAGGAACATTTATCATTAGCGTGGCTGCTGCTGTTGTGTTGCTACGTTGTGCTGCGATCAATTTAGTCGATGTTTGCGCAGCAGCAACAACAGTAGAAGAATACTAAGAAGAAGAAGAAGAAGTAGTAGCCAAAGAATTGCAGTCAGGCTCTAGCTGCAATGTGGCAGCTAGAATAGTCCACACACAATGGGTTGGTGCAACAACATAGATGAAGGCTGGGCTAAAGCTCCCCCGTTGTGCTGACTGACTGTCGTCTCACTGTGACTGTCTGAGCGCGCTAAAGGGTAAGCTTTTTGAGAGATGCTTCAAGCTAAACTGTGGTGCGATCATTTTCTTAACTTATACACCTTGTTCCATATCCCTCGCCATGCTGGTCGACAGGAAGGTTCTGAAAAAGCCTGCTGGAACTTGTGCTAATGTCAAGTCAAGCTGTGTAAGTTGGGTTTGTTTTTTTTTTTTATTTTAATCTTTTTATTATGGTTTTCTATGCTTAACATTCAGTTAGCATTCAAGCTGATTTGTTGTAAATTGCGCGAAATGATTGGAAATAAAGAATTTTATTTATCACCTGAATTGGTAGGCAGAACAGTTGGAGACAACTTTTAGTTTTGTTCTTTAGTGTTTTGGTACTTTTTATCGTCACTTTTTCCTCTATGCACACAGGCATTGGCAGCAGCTAGAAGTCAAAGCGTCAAGGACGTCTTTAAGTTGTTGTTTTGTATGATCTTGATACATATTTTATGAAGTTAGGCTTCATATTTAACGATAGTTTTAACGATTTATTTTAGTAGAAATTTCTTTAATTTTAAAAATTCCGTTTTTTTTTAAAACAAAATATTCCATTTTTTGAGCAATGGTTGCTTAACCAACTCATCATCAGACCTCTTTGGCTTCTGAAGTTCAATAACTTCAAAAATCGATGTAATCAATGATTCAAATTTTCTGGATTACTTTTTTGACTTAATGTCAGTAAAGCTTATGCTTGGTTATTGACATAAACTTTGGACTTTAAATAAATCCCATCAATAAGTCTCCCTCCACAGTAGGAAGTTTAAGTAGGAGGGTCGGGCGATTGCGAAGGCTAGTCAAAATCACAATTTTTCGAAATAAAGAGAAAATACGCATAATCTTTAGTACTGCAGAAACAATTTTATATTTTTTGATGCAGGTTGGAAGAACTTTTTTTTATCTATTATTTCTGACCGTGTTTTATTCCAAACTATCCTACCAGCCCATATTTTTACAAGAAACTTGATTTTTAGAGGTTATTTTAAACTATTCAAGCTCACGAATAGCTATCACTAGAGTCGAAATATTTTGGGAACCATCATAATATAAAGCAAGGATTATTTTGAGTTACTGTGCTGAACAACTTTTTTTCGTGAGGCTCCTTAATGTACATGTGGTAGGTCAAGTCAAGCACTTAAAAACAGCATACTTGAAATTTTTAATTATCTCATTCAAAATTTGGATTAAATACAATCCCCCGAAAATTGTTCTTTTGGATATATGTTAGTCCAGATTTCGAGAGTCAAAATCTGATTAAATATTCCATAACTTTTGCAAACTTTACATAATATTAAAACAAATTTATGTTACTTTTTAACCCACCTCGATTTATTGTCAGTTTCTGTCACACACATACACACCTACCAAAGAACCTTAAATCGAATGGTTATCAAAAGTTGCAAAACGAAAATGTTGACATTGTTGCAGTGAACTGCTGCAGCTCCCAAAAAATTTAACAAAAAAAACTTTATTCTATCTACCAACAGCGCACCTTTCTGTGCTGCTGAACGAACACCCAAGAAGATTGATGTGACAATGGTTGATACTGGCGACTGCTGACTGGTGACTGTGTCGCCTAGCGACGAGCGACAACGGACTACGTTTTTGCTTAATATTGACATTGGCTGCTGGATTTACACTTGAAATGTCGTAAATATTGTGTTTGGCATGAGATAAATAATTGTTTCGCTTGCAATTTTTTTTTAGTTGGGTTCTTTTTTCGTAGTTTTTAAACGTGAGCGTAACTAAAAAGCGAAACTTACTGACACACAAGCCAAAGTGTCAGTTGTGCTTTTATTGTTGTCGTTGTTGTTGGGATGTTGCTGTTGTTTGGGATGTTGCAACACTGTTGTTGACAGGCTGACAGTATTGACAGTTGTTGTAATCAATATTGACAGGCATTTAATTTATATATATGAATTGATTTAATAGTGTGACAGACAGTAGGAATAAGTAGAAAGCGATGGATAAAGATATTCCGGGGTAATGCGTAAGAGATGCCTCATTAACTCCAGAAATCGAATGCACTTTGATGTCATTCTATTTGGGTGGCTGAGATAGTAAGAAGAATAGGCGTTAAGTTAATATGTCGAATTGATAAATATGGTGAAATATTGCCTGTAGCAAGAAACTTAGATAAATATGCTAAGGATACTCTTAATATTATTAAATTGCAGTTTTTATTATAGAAAACACAGAAGTATTGATAAAACTTTAGCGACAAATTTGATGATCCGTAAAACAGTCAAGAAAGAGCTTTTAAAAAGAAAAGTATAAACTCAGAAAAAAGTGTCTCGGAATATGATAAAAAGGCATCATATTTAGAGAAAAATGGTATAGACTTTGCTCCAGAGAATGCTATTCTCTAATTGCGATACTAAAAATAGAAATAGAAAATATATCATTTTTAGAGAAAAATACTTTTTTTTTGAGAAAATATTTGTTTCTATTGAAGAAAATACTTCTCATAGTGAATTTTTTATCAAAATATAAGAAAAGTTTTTCATTTTCAATAAAATTTTTTGTGCGAGAAAAATACTTATCATTATTAGGGACATTGAAATGTTTCCATTTCCTAGAAGTAAAGAAATATTTCTACGAAAATGTGAAAATTTATTCTAATTGAAAAAAATTTTATTTGAAAAAGAGAAAATTGCTATTATCAAAATTAGAGAAATTTTTTAACCGGATCAAGGTGTGTGTTTTTTTCTCAGTGTAGAAATAATATAAACAAAACAAATCAAAGATAAGAGAGCAAATATCATAGAGCAGAGATAAAAGAATGAAGAGCAAGGAACAAGGAACCACTCGCAAACAGTCAACAATTTCTTTATTTTTTTAGTTAAAATTTGCAGTAAATCAATTAAAACAACTCTACATTTGTTATTTTTTGGTACAAAAGGGGACTCTCTATAATTCAGGACTGCTTGTGAGTACGTTCAGAGAGGTAACAAAAGTGCAAAAACGTAAAATATTTGGAAATCTAAAACATAATTATATTGCAATAATTTACCACTTCAAAAATTACCTCTTTTACCTCTGCCCAACAACTGAGTCCACAATTACCGTATTTAGGGAAATTTTCCTCGATCTGGCAACAGTGTTCGCAAATACCAAACATCAAAGAGTAAAAAGCAGTGAGAAAAGAGCAATGAGCAAACATCAGCGATTAAAGATCTAAGAATGAAGAGCAAGGAACAAGGAACAAGGAACCACTCGCAAATACCAAACATCAAAGAGTAAAGAGCATGAAGAAAGAGCAATGAGCAAACATCAACGATTAAAGATCTAAGAGTAAAGGGCAAAGACCAAAGACCAAAATCGAAAGACTAAAATCCAAAGACCAAAGACCAAAATCGAAAGACTAAAATCCAAAGACCAAAATCGAAAGACTAAAATCCAAAGACCAAAGACCAAAGACCAAAGACCAAGACCAAAGACCAAAGACCAAAGACCAAAGACCAAAGACCAAAGACCAAAGACCAAAGACCAAAGACCAAAGACCAAAGACCAAAGACCAAAGACCAAAGACCAAAGACCAAAGACCAAAGACCAAAGACCAAAGACCAAAGACCAAAGACCAAAGACCAAAGACCAAAGACCAAAGACCAAAGACCAAAGACCAAAGACCAAAGACCAAAGACCAAAGACCAAAGACCAAAGACCAAAGACCAAAGACCAAAGACCAAAGACCAAAGACCAAAGACCAAAGACCAAAGACCAAAGACCAAAGACCAAACACCAAAGACCAAAGACCAAAGACCAAAGACCAAAGACCAAAGACCAAAGACCAAAGACCAAAGACCAAAGACCAAAGACCAAAGACCAAAGACCAAAGACCAAAGACCAAAGACCAAAGACCAAAGACCAAAGACCAAAGACCAAAGACCAAAGACCAAAGACCAAAGACCAAAGACCAAAGACCAAAGACCAAAGACCAAAGACCAAAGACCAAAGACCAAAGACCAAAGACCAAAGACCAAAGACCAAAGACCAAAGACCAAAGACCAAAGACCAAAGACCAAAGACCAAAGACCAAAGACCAAAGACCAAAGACCAAAGACTAAAGACCAAAGACCAAAGACCAAAGACCAAAGACCAAAGACCAAAGACCAAAGACCAAAGACCAAAGACCAAAGACCAAAGACCAAAGACCAAAGACCAAAGACCAACGACCGAAGACCAAAGACCAAAGACAAAAGACCAAAGACCAAAGACCAAAGACCAAAGACCAAAGACCAAAGACCAAAGACCAAAGACCAAAGACCAAAGACCAAAGACCAAAGACCAAAGACCAAAGACCAAAGACCAAAGACCAAAGACCAAAGACCAAAGACCAAAGACCAAAGACCAAAGACCAAAGACCAAAGACCAAAGACCAAAGACCAAAGACCAAAGACCAAACACCAAAGACCAAAGACCAACGACCGAAGACCAAAGACCAAAGACCAAAGACCAAAGACCAAAGACCAAAGACCAAAGACCAAAGACCAAAAACTAAATATCAAAGACCAAAAACTAAATATCAAAAACTAAATTTCAAAGAAGAAAGACCAATAAAAAAGCAATTTGGCCATTTCAGGTCTTGAAAGAAATTTAAACGATCTTCTTATGAATTTCTTCTTAACAATTGATCAAAAACTGGATCTACATGTTTTATGTCGAGTCCGTAAGTCTAATGTTGATGTGCTCATGAAGCTTTACATGGCTTTATATCAGAGTTCAAAAGTATGGGATTTTGATAGGTACAGTTAGGTTGACGTGGTTGTCTCTTATGAGAAACACATAGACCAATTGGGCCTGTTATGATGCTGTCTTTAAAATTATCGTTTGTTCAAAAATATTTAAACAGGAACTCGCTACCAATGTTAGAACACCAAAAAACAAGCATTTTGGGACTAAAACTTTAAAAATTTATATCTCGGGCCCAAATAGATATTAACACTTACAGTATCTTTTAAGACAAAATAATGAAGAAATTTAGAAAAGCAAAATTTATGATAAACAGATTCTAAATTAAGTTAATAAAAAATTCTAAATAAATATAAAGGATGTATGTTTTCGAGCTTAAAAATTGTTGTTTTGCAAGTGGATCTTAAATTTTCAGGCATGTTTTTCAATTATGCAGTGTTCTGGTAGGACACCGATGATTTCCTGGTATCAAAACAGATTCCAGGGCTTTCAGAATCCGGGTGGCTTGACTATCAGATAGAATAAAAATATACCGAGCTGATATATCATTCATCTGAAGCCAATTTTCCAACTTTCGCTTAGAAGACACTACAGTGATCAGGAAGCCTAAAGGCAAGATTGATGTTTAGTGATTCAGAGTAGACTCCTACCCCACTTTACCATCCAATTTTGATCCCTCATTTCACGTATATTTCACTGGCATTATTAAGTAAAGGTCTTTCAAGCTCCCATGCATTTCTGGAAGAAACGTTTTGTAGGAGAGAAGCTTTCGCGTTATGTAGTCAACGGTTTGGGGTATTAAGGGGAAATAGTTTACTAATGCTAGAGTGCCTTATTGTATCTCCTCTCCATTGCGAGGATTTTCAGCCATCTATTTTGGCTTGTTTCTTGCTCTTTCGAGCAAGTTGAGCTTACAATTTAGTTTCCAATCGAAGATGAGATCCAAGTATTTTACTTGATCCGAAAAATTAAGTCTAATATTTCCCAGTTTTGGAGGGCTGATTATGGATAAGCTGTGTTGTCTAGTCAAGATCACTAACTCAGTTTTGTCTAGGTTAATGCTGAGTCCACAGCTGGAAGCCCAGTTTACGAGGGTGTATGAAGAATTTTGCATAACATCCTTAAACGTCATCAGCTTAAGTTATCACAATCAGGGTTGCGGCCACCGAAAAATTTTCTCAACCAAAAACAAGTAAAGAAAGTCTAAAGTCGGTCTAGGCCGACTGTGAAATACCCTAAACCCACTTTTCAAAAACAAAAAAATTTGTATTGTAAATGGGCGTGTCCGTGGGCTAATGAAGCCTATATTTTATGTGCATTTAAATGTTGATGAAAAATGTACACATACCAAGTTTTATTCCTGTAGTTCACAGTTAATGCCTTTATTGTGCTTTCGCTATGGGAGGTGGGCGAGTTTTTGGACGGATTACTCCCAATTTTTGAACACACCTTTGTTTTGTTATAAAATACATACATACCAAATTTAATTTCTCTATGACAAACATAACCTTATTTATTGAGTTTTCAACTTTTTGGGTTATATGGGAGGGAGGCGTGTCCGTAGGCGGATGACGTCCATTTTTCAAAACCATCTTTGTCTTGTCATAAAAAACATATGTGCCAAATTTTAGCTCTTTAGGTCAAACACAGGCTTATTTATTGCGTTTTCAATTTTTGGGTTGTATGGGAGATGGGCGTGTCCGTGAACGGACGACACCCATTTTTCAAAAACGTCTTTGTGTTGATATCAAACACATACACACCAAATTTGATTGTTGTAGGTTAATTATGAGCTGAGTTATGCAGTTTTACATTTTTGCATTGTATGGGAGGTAGGCGTGTCCGTGGGCGGATTCCAAAAATATTCAATAGTGCAGATCCTTGGGTCCATGTGACTATGTGTACCAAGTTTCATCCAATTATCTCAACTCCTTCTTCTTATCCTGTGTATACGGACAACACACAGACGGACGGACGGACGGACGGACGGACATAGATAGCTCGACTCACGTGGTGACGCTGATCAAGAATATATATACTTTTCTATACCGGACTTGCTTCGTTCTATGCGTTACAAACGTTTGCACAAAGTTAATATACCCTGACCTTTCAGGTTTAGGGTATAAAAACCCAAAAAATTATAAAAAAATTACCAAAAGTTACCAAAATATTTCCACTAGTATAAAAAATAATTTTTAAAAAACGTTCAAAACATTCATTTAAGGACTTACAAATTAAATTTTTTGTATTTTTGTATAATCATATTTCATTACCAAACAAAAAGATATACAGTATTGTGCAAAACTAAGAAACTCGAACTTCCCATTTGTTTAAGGATAAATATAAAAAGTCGGAAAATAGAGAAAAACCTTTAAAGGATGCAATATTTTCCTTGTAATTTTGTGGCAGTTTAAAAATTTGTGAAGAGTTTCTCCAAAATGGGTTAAAAAAGCCATCATTTGCATATTTTAAAGAAAAGTGAGTCAACATAGTTGAAAAAATTAGAAGGATTTGGGGTTCTCATTTCTGGCAAAACATTACAAAAAGGAGGCTATACTGCCAGTGCTATGTGACCGGATAGCTTGAAATGGAATGGAGCTTGAGCTGAGTTTTGGAATTGAACTCTTACAAAAATATGTGGAGAAAAACTTGAACCTCAGAAAGCAGATGAACCATTCAACAAAGTCTCAGCAACACAACCAATGAGTTTTAGATTTATAACGTAGATGAACCAAAAGTTACGGTTTTGGCATGCATAATAGCTATGAACATCACAAAGTAAAATCTTTCAAAGCCTTCAAAGAAAACACAAGAGGGAGCAACATGAACTTTAAATATACAGCAATATAATGTTTACATTGTAAAATTTACAAGGAGTTAAAATGTAATAATTTATCTGAAAAGTTACCAAAATAGAAATCCGCCTACCAACCTTCTCAACAAAAAAAAATTACCATTTTTGGTAGAATTCTAGCAAAACGGCAACAATGATCACAATGCATCTCCCTCTCTCTCTAGTTCAAGCAGTAGTTAATTCACCAGAGTTTCAGAGTAGTGGCGAGAGAACTTTAGCGTAAGGGGTTAACCTTGGTACAGATATTAGTGTGGATGGTATTCCGAGTTTTGCGCTTATAGTTCTGCCTACTAGCATTTGATTTATAAGTACTATCAGCGCAGCATCCATACCAAGCTCCGTCAGTGCATAATTGAAAGCTTCTTCCTTGACGTAAAACACACGGAAAACACAACGATAAATTTCGAAATTTATGAATTTTAATTTTTTGCTTTGCTTCAAGCTTAACTTCTTAAAAATGTCTGGGCAAAGTCACATGAAAAAATTCGAAAAAATAATAGAATAATAAAAACTATTGATAGGGTTTTTTTAAGTGACTAATTTTTTTTTTTTGATAGGCGAAAAAAGGTCGTATTTTTTTCTAAAAATCGATATGTAAATTCAAATGTCGGCTATTTTGTCAAAAATCGCTATTATCAAAATAGCCTATGACAAAGACTATAGTTATAGATTATAGATTATACTGTTCAGATGTTTAGATGAAGCAATAGTGCACACCGCAACAATTGGATATTTTGCAATAAAACAAATTATTTATTCTTTAAAATGTGTATTTTTATTTATAAAAAGAATCAGTTTGATTACTGCTATAGTTTTCTTCTAAAAACAATCCAGAAAAACTGCCTATTTTGCGCTCTTCTTGGTGCGTTGTCCCGCTTAAAGGCACCTTCTATATCGATGAATGTTATTATTGAATATTTCTTTTGAAAATAGGAAGCGGATAGAATCTCTCAAGAGTTTTCAGAAGAAAAGTTAAAGGGCTGTTTGGTCAAAAGTCTTTTGGGTTAACATATAGCTCTTTCTTGCCTTAGGTATGAAAACTTTACGTATCGCCAGCCTTTTTGTATGTTATTCAGGTCAAGACAGCTATGGTAGACCATCAAAAGCCATTGGTTAAGAATGTCGTAAGGTTTTTGAATTTCAATTGGTCACCTGTAGTGGAATTCTGTAACACATTTCGGCCGATATTCGGTGTCGTAAAGTTCTGTTTGCGATAATTTTCGGAAAGTGGTATTCAGTAAACACTTTTTCCGATAATGTCGATGAAATTATCGGAAGTTTGTCGGAAACTTGCGACGAATATTTTGTTGACGAAAAGTCAACCGAACAAATTTGTAGGCTACCGAATTTCGTCGCAAAGTAAGAGTTAGTGAATACCGTTTTCGGTTTGACAACCAAAAAAATTCGTAAATTGATTCGATTGCGATTCCGATCGCAAGTTTAGAATAAGTTACAGAATCCCACTACTGGTCCTGGTGACTTAAACGGTAAGAAGCTTTCTATTGTACATTTTAGCTTTGATTTTGTAATAATTAATATCTTAGGAGTTGTCAATAGCGGGTAGATGCTTTTCTTCTGTTCAAACATTCCCTGTCTTTGGAAAGTGAGTTTCTACTTAGAGATTAAGGGAATCTACACTGCTGGCAGTCCATGTTCCGTCTTATTTTTTCATGAAAAACGGATTAGGAGCACTTAAATTATCATTAGTCTCGACGACTCAGAGGTTTGTAATATTTCTTCATGAAGTTTCTCCAAGATTGTCGTTGTGCTTTTTGTAATTCTTTCTTGTATTCTTTTAGAGCCATTTAATGGGTTAACCGCGCATCGGTTGATCCAGTAGCGTTGGCTTTATTGAACAGTTTGCGACTTTTATTTTGAAGCTCATTTAGTTAAGTATTCCACCAAGGTATTAAGTATTCCACTTTTGTTTTCAGCGGACACGTGGTATCAAGAGCTTTATTCATTGAGGCATTAAGACTATTTACTCGATCGTCTAAGAATTTTTTACAGGTAGGAGGTGGACATGGTGGTCCAATTCTGAGTTTTGCTTTAAATGTATCTAAGTAGAGAAGAACTTTTGTTACTTCAACTTAAACGCATATTAAATATAAGTCAGGCGTAAGCATTACAAACGCCGAAACACTTAAAAAAATTGTTGGGTTCTTCTATTTTTAATTTTTTGTCTTTATTTTTTCTATTTTTTGGGTTTTTATCGTCGGAAATATCTAATTTAAATAAAATAAATTAAAGAATGAAAAATTTATACATTGGTAATGATTGCACAGTTTAATCTGTGCCCATCTCAATGTAAGCCAGATTGTTAAATTTGAAGTGCCAATCTTTGCAGGAAATTGAAGTTTTTCAATTAAACTGTCAGCAAGTTTAAGCCAAGCCCTATCTTTAAAGCCTTTAAAAAGTGTAACGCCTTGATCCTTTGCTTTTCTCGTATTGTATAATTAATTTTTCAGTTATTTTCGTCTGTTTTTGTTTTTTTTTTTTTTTTCTTTTTTCCCCGCGTTATAATTAATGTTTATCTCAACACTTAATTCAACGTTGACTTCTCTTTCGTTATCCTGCTGCTTGTTGTCCTACTTGTCTTTTACAGCCTAACCTTCTTTAAGTTTATTTTTACATTTCTTAACTCTTGTCATTCATTTATTATATTTAGTTTATCCTTCATATCCAGTTTTTTTTTCTTTTTATTTTTGCTTTATTCGATTTGTTCTCTATAGGTGTTGTTGTTTTGTTTTTTTGGCACCCATAACAACGAAAGAAATAATTCAATTCTTTTCACTTGAGCCGTTTTTTTTTTCGCCAGAATTTTTCAATTTGTGTGCTCATCATTTCATTTTAACCCCATCTTTATTTGGTTTGTTCAATGGTTCGTGGCTTAGATTTTTGATCGCTGATAAGGTATGGTACGATTGGCACCAGCAACAGCACCAGCACCGACAGCAGCAGCGTCAGCGGCACCAACTTACGGCCTGTCTAACAATGTTGGAATCTACCTTTTTGTTGTTGCTGGTTGTTTGTTGTAAAACACGCCTTTTTCAGTCAGCCTGCTGCCGCTTCTTTAACTGCGTGTTGCTGGCTGTTTCTTTGGTCGTCTTGGTACCGCTCGTCTTGGTTTTGGTCTTGAGCTGGAGCTTGTTCTTATGCTGGTATTTCTGGTGTTGTGCTGTTTTGTGAAAAGGTTCCCAAACACACATTCAACTGTGTTTGTTTAGCTGTTTGTTAAACACCTTCGTGTACATGTTTTATAGCAGATATCTTTTCATATAGCTGCATATAGTATATATTTATATAATGCGCAACCGAGCGACCCTTCTGCAACACATCCTTTGTTATTTTTGTTGGCTGCTTCTTGCCTTGGCCCGCTGTTATAGGTCGTCGTCATCGTCGTCGTCGTCGTCGTTGTCGGTTGTTAGTTTAACGTGAATGCGCGTCGCTTTTGCTTTTTAACTTTGTTAGGCTGTCAGCATTGTTGTGGCTGATGCTGCTTCTTCTTCAGCAATTCGTACTTTTATTTGTTTGCTTGCTCCATGTGTCCTTGTTACCCTTTTAAGGTGCTTAATTTGGTTAACCAATTTTGGGCTGTTGTATTTTTTCTGATTTTTCTTTTTTTTTTTTTGACGCAACAACTTGTTAAGTGTTTTGCTCCTCACTCACTCACTCACTCCCTAACTCATTCAAACTCAACAATACCGATGTTATAGAAGAGCCACTCTTACCGACCGACCGACCGACCGACCGAACATCTTTCTACTCCAACCGCCACTTGAACCGATTTCCATTTATTTACAATTTTTTTGTTATTCCGTTTTTCCGTTTTGTCGCTTGTTAACAATCGCGTTAAACAAACCGCAGTTGTAGTTATTGTTGTTGGCTTGCAATACCACCAGCGGCTACGTTCGGTTACGGCCGCAAGTCAGCCAAGGTACTCACAACATATCTAAAGGACAATGGCATATTTTATAGGTGCTGTGATTTATTTGTCTGTCTCGGCCTTTTAAACAATTTATATGTTGTTCCTTTTATGTCGGCAATATTTGTAATGAGATCGAGTTTTTGGGAATCCTTAAAGGTTGTTGTTTATTTTTTCAAAAATTGTGCTCGCGTTAGCGTCTTGTTAGGAATTCTCACATGTTGCATTAGTGATAAAAGTACAAATGAGCGTGTTTAGAGAGGCGAATGACAAATGCAAAGATAAAGATCGAGTCGTATGTGCTGCTTTATTCCTTTGTTGGCTGGTGTGATTGAGGATTCTAGACATTTGTGGAGAGCCACAGGTAGCTATTGATTGTTGTAAGCATGTATTAATTTCTTGAATTTAGTCATTTAACATTTTAAAGATGTTGTCTTTGGCAGGAAAGAAGGCGACGCACAGTTTAACAAAACAAAGATTAGTTCTGGTGTAAAAATTAGGTGTCGGGGATTTGTTGACAATTGGATTGATAATCACACACCGTCTTATAATATTTTATTATTAAAGTCTCACTTAGAACCAACGCAGGTGTTTATCGGCTTTCGATGTTGTGCTTAACACTGTTTCAGAAATATAATAAAACAAGTAAAGAAAGTCTAAAGTCGGTCTAGGCCAACTATGAAATACCCTAAACCCACTTTTCAAAAACCAAAATTTTTTATTGTAAATGGGCGTGTCCGTGGGCGCATGAAGCCTATATTTTATATGCATTTAAATGTTGATGAAAATTTTACACATGCCATGTTTTATTCCTGTAGCTCACAGTTAGTGCCTTTATTGTGCTTTCCCTATTGGAGGTGGGCGTGTTCATGGACGGACTACTCCCAATTTTTGAACACCTCTTAGTTTTGGTATAAAAAACATGTATACCAAATTTAATTTCTCTATGACAAACATAACCTTATTTATTGAGTTTAAAACTTTTTGGGTTGTATGGGAATAGGCGTGTCCGTAAGCGGATGACGTCTATTTTTCAAAACCATCTTTGTCTTGTCATAAAAAACATATGTGCCAAATTTTAGCTCTGTAGGTTAAACAGAGTTATTTATTGCGTTTTCAATTTTTGGGTTGTATGGGAGGTGGGCGTGACCGTGAGCGGATGACGTCCAGCTTTCGAAGACATCTCTGTGTTTGAATAAAACACATACATGTAAAATTTTATTGTTGTAGGCTAATTATGAGGTGAGTTATGCAGTTTTCAATTTTCGCGTTGTATGGGAGGTAGGCGTGTCCGTGGGCGGACGATGTCCACTTTTCAAAACCATCTTGGTTTTGTTACAAAAAACATATGTACCAAATTTTAGCTCGTTAGGTTAAACAGAGGCTTATTTATTGCGTTTTCAATTTTTGGGTTGTATGGGAGGTGGGCGTGTCCGTAAGCGGATGACGTCCATTTTTCAAAGACATCTTTGTGTTGATATAAAACACATACATACCAAATTTTATTGTTGTAGGCTTATTATGAGCTGAGTTATGCAGTTTTACATTTTTGCATTGTATGGGAGGTAGGCGTGTCCGTGGGCGGATTCCAAAAATATTCAATAGTGCAGATCCTTGGGTTCATGTGACCATGTGTACCAAGTTTTATCCAATTATCTCAACTCCTTCTTATCCTGTGTATACGGACAACACACAGACGGACGGACGGACGGACGGACGGACGGACATGGATAGCTCGACTCACGTGGTGACGCTGATCAAGAATATATATACTTTTCTATACCGGACTCGCTTTGTTCTATGCGTTACAAACGTTTGCACAAAGTTAATATACCCTGACCTTTCAGGTTTAGGGTATAAAAATACCAACTACTTAAAAATAATACATGTAGAAGCTTGTGTTCAAATTAACACCGATATCGCCTTTTCCAATTTTTATTTTTGGGAGTAATGAAAACAATCCTAGTCGATCCTAGGCTTCAATATCCAGCTGAAGAGCATGTGTACTCCATTCAGAATGGAGATTAACTCTACCCTTTCCTGAAAGGTTGGTGGTAGTCATTCTTTTAGGTTTTCAAGTAGTAGTCATCAGGCCCATTTACCGTGATCCAATTGGGACCAAATTTCATATGAAATATTGTTAGGCCTAACAGATGCTAATTTCGTTCTTGGAGCGAAAATCGAATCAACATAAAAATTAGCTACGGTCTAGTATACATGTGTATTCTGATAAAAAAAAAAATGAAAACTTCTTAATAGAAAAAGCTTTTTTGGCAGATTTGTTGCGTGGTCTCTTGTATGGCCAAGACTTCCTCTTCGTTAACTCTAGAATGAGGAGCCTGAAGGAAGTCTAAATTCCCTGGTTCTGAGAGAATATGCATCCCCCTATTAATCCCTCAAGTTTTGAGCCGTGAAAATGTTTATGGCTTCATGAATGGGGTCTGTTATTCTTCAATGGCGTGAAAGAAAGCGAACATCGTAATTTATGGTGAACGTAACCTCCGAAACACAGCAGTTAGTGTTGGCCAGTATAACCGTAGTCAGTATAACCGTGTGTTCTAAGATGTAATGGACCAATGTCCAGATTTCCTTCAGAGTAGTGATTGCTGCGATTTTTTTCGCAATTAAGTGTAGAGGAAGTGGATGCAGGAAGACATGTATTACATGCGTTGGTAGAACACTTCTCTTCACATTGTTAAGTTTACTATGGATCTGAAGACCTCAGATGTGACCAGCCACCAGACTATAGTCCCATAGAAAAGTATTAGTCGGATTATGATCGATATATTTGTATATTCACCGGACTATTACTGGGGAAGATCCAAATTTTTTTCCAATTGATTTTTTGCACTCAAAAAGCTCTGTATTTGACATTTTATGGGTTTGTTCGTTTTCTCATGCTTGAGAAGTTTCTTATCTGAGATAAATCCCTGATATTTGGCGCTATTGTTGAATTTAATAATAATCTTGTTGAATCTTAGAAACTTAGCATTTGCTTGAGAAGAAGAGCAGTTTTGTAGTTGATGATTTAACGCTGGGTCTGTGGATTACTGACCAACTCGATGTAGTATCCAAAATATTGTACAGTTTATGTGGAAATTTACCTTTTATAAGAATGGCAACGTCATCTGGTGACCATACCAGAGAATGCTTCTCAGACATTGTTTTATCGCTACGATCCATAAAACTGGCGACAAGCCTCCCATAAAACGTGACTCTGTAAAAAGTAAAAGGCTCCTGCTAGTTCAGGAATGCTATCAGAGAGTACTTCTTATTTCACGATATTCTTCTAGGATAAGAAGATCAGTATCCGTTGATCTGCTCTTGGGCATTAGGGCTGGGATAGTGCACGATTTTTCGATTTTGATACTCATTAACCCTAAATTTTGTGAGGTTCGACAAAAAAGTGGTTTTGAAAAAAAAAATTGGGGTG
This sequence comes from Tetanocera ferruginea, assembly GCA_958299015.1. Lineage (NCBI taxonomy): Eukaryota > Metazoa > Arthropoda > Insecta > Diptera > Sciomyzidae > Tetanocera > Tetanocera ferruginea. The sequence goes on from OY282644.1 coordinate 105,590,887, forward strand.
GCGTAGGGTTAGGTTGTGCTACATCGGGGTTAAAGTTTGGGTAAAAGGAGAAAAACTAGATGAAAACATACAAAACTAACCAAGTGTTGCCCTTAGAGGAGTAAAATATTCGACCGACCCCCATTTAACTTTTTTCTCAAAAATTTGTCGATAAAATACCTACCCCTATCTCTACCCCTTAATAAATTGACTTCTTTAAGAAATTGGACACCACAGCTCCCAGCGTGTGCTGTAAGAAGGGTGAAGAGTTTTTTTCTTTCCAACATTTTATGCGCACATACTAACTCTCTACTTAAAACTCTTAAGGGGCTCTTATACAAATTTTTTTTTGAGTTTTTTATAAAATTGGTATCCCATCGCTGTCAGGGTTCCTTCCAAAGGGCTGAATTGTAAGACCGTGCCCCAATAATTTTTTTACCCAAACTTTTTCCGACCATACCTACCCCCAATCTGCACCGTAAATAGGAAATAAGAGATTACCTAATTATAATTGTTAGAAGATTTGAATAAAATCAATTTATTCTTGTCATGGGATGGATATTTCTTTTGATTTTCGGTGAGGAATTGTTCACTCAGAAAAAAAAAATACCTATCTTTCTCCGATAAAAAGTTTCTCTATTTTCGATAAAAGCAATTTTCTCTTTTTCAAATAAAATTTTCTTTTATTTTCTCTTGCAATTTTCTCTTTTTCAAATAAAATTTTCTTCTATTAGAATAAATTTTCACATTTTCGAAGAAATACTTCGTCACTTGTGGGAAATGGAGATACTTCATGTCTATTATAATGATAAGTACCTAGTCGGAAGATAGGCGAGCACGTCTCTTAAACGATTCATTCTTTCCTACTGCCTAATGTATGAAAAAAGGCACTAATACCTTTGGTGATGTACAGGAAGCTGAAAAGCGATTTAAACAAAACAATAAAAAGGGAAATAATTGTACTTATCGCTTTTTCCCTACTCGGGAAATCGGTAGTGAGATCAACACTCCCGTTGTAGCAGTTTCATACAAATAGTAAATGACGTTTGAAAACGAAGGTTCATGAGCTCTGAATCTAAAAGTTTGTGCCAAGAAGCTATCATGGGATCATCGCTTTTTCTAGAGGGAACAAAAAAAACCTAATCTCTCGTTCATTGTCAAAAGAAGCTACAACGATTCCTGGTTAATCACTTCTTCACTGCCACCAGGTAGTGGAAAAGAGATTAATACCGCTGTAGTTGCAGTTTCATACAAAAAAGTATGTATATGACGTTTGGAAACAAAGGGTCATGATCTCCGAATCTAAAAGTATGTGCCAAGAAGCTATCTTCGGATGATCGCTTTTCCTGGTGGGTATTTTTCCTCAGCCGCGGCGAAAAGTTCTTTCAATAAAAAATTTTTCTGATCGGTCACCACCTCTCTGCAGACAATGGCAAACCTCAGAGAGTAAATAATGCCATGTAAAGCTTCTTGAGAACATGAACTTTAGCCGTTCGGAGTCGGCATAAAACATGTAGGTCCAGTTCTCGGTCAATTGTGTGCAAACCTTTAATAACACACACAACACAATTGATCATAAGAAGCTCGGTCAAAGTCCTTTCAAGGGCTGAAATGGCCAATTTGTTTTTATTTTTCTAGCACAAAAAATTCTCATTTATAAAGAGAAATTTATTGAAAACTTAAAATTGTTCCTTGATTTTGATAAAAACTTTACTATCAATAAAAAGAAATGTTTTCTCAAAAATAACAAAGTATTCTTCTCTATATTTATCTTTTAAATGGAATCATTTTTACCATTTTTAATGAATCTTAAGCATCACATTTAGAGAAATGTATTCTCTCAAGCAAACTCTATACCATTTTTCTCTAAATATGATGCTTTTTTTATCATATTCCGAGAAACTGTTTTCTGAGTGTAGCAAAAATATTTATTCCTCTTAATTTTGGCATAACATATAGTTATAGTCCTCTATAAATGTTACACCACTTTGGCGGCGTCGTTGACAACTTGTACCTAGGTGACACAATATATCTTGCGCTTGTTATTAATCTACGCTCGCAGTCAAGATGAATTTGAAAATCATTTTCTTCGTCTTCTTTTTCGATATCATCTACGACATAGTTTTCCTTTACATATTCTATCATCTCCCTCTATTCTTTATCAGACGATTCGTCCATCCCATCATCAAATAACTCTTTGTCGTATTCCTTTATTTCTTCTTCGAATATAAGGATCACATTCGCCATTTTTCGCTTGATTTCGCAAGGGACCTCTGAATCAAATAGAGTACAGCTTCGCCACTGAGGTACCAGAGATGTTCTCAGAATCTTTTCACCAATTCTTTTTACACAATCCGGTCAATGGAAGCCTGAATACGATCTTCGTAGAATTGAGGAAAATCAACCTCCATCACAACAATGCGAATTCCCACACATCAGCTGAAACAGAAGTATTTTTGAGCACTCAAAACAGGGAATTTATGGGTCATTTACCTTACAGCCCCGACTTGGCACCCATTGACAATTCTTCTTATTCCATCACATTAAAAAAATGAATGACAACCGTTTTTCAATGCCCGAACTACAAAGTGGCTTAAAAGTTTCCAAAATTTGACAAATGCCTGAAAAATGTTTGAGTGTTTTGATTATTTTTGAAAACAAAATTAACCATTTTCCCTAAGAAATCACTGTTTGTGATTGTTCAATTTGAAAGATGTGACTGTATAATATTAATAAAAGCTATACAATCTCTAATTTTTTTCTAAAAGTTACCAAGGAGACATTTTTGAACGTAGAAGATTTGAAACAATCGCATATAAATTCCTCAAAACCATAACTGATCCCGATTGAAAGAAGTATTATCGAGAACCTTTATAAAAAGTGAAAAATTATCTAGGTACCAAAATAGGTGAAACACTAAAGGTTCATATGACACTTAGAATTAAAGCTTACTCACTTTATGCTTTTGGATCAGTGTTTGTTGTTTTTATATAAATTGGGCCTTCATCATCATGATCGGACTGAAAAATATTGGGAAAATATTGTTTTAGTCAGATGAGTCTTATTGTCAAGTGAGTTTTCAAAAGTTTCTACCTTATGGAATAAATTAGTTTCATAACCCAAGAACAGAGTTGCCATTAAAAATATAAGAGCTAAAAACACTTTGTTGTTTAGTTCTTTCAGATGTTTTGAACATTTGGTTTGGATGTCGAGTAGATGGAGAATATGATCCCGATTGCTTGGGGTTCTGTCACTAACACGAAATATGCAGTAAAACAGGGAGGCGGGATTGCTTTACTGCGTGTCGAGTAAGAAAAAGGTTTGTTTGCGAGGATTGTATGAGTACTGCAAAGTATACAAAAGCTCTCATAAATGCGCGTTTTTCTTCTTCTACTCAGATTTCTGGAGTGGTTTAAATGGAAAATAAGGTCTTCCTACAAAGTAACGCATATTTCCACAAATCTGCTATAGGTATGAGCTGATTTAATCAAAAATACGGTCCAGTCATAAATTGGAATTTAGTCCAATCGAGCATTTGTGGAAAATAGTAAAATACACACGTATAGGTAAAATAAGGAAATACAAAATTACTCCAAAAGACATGCCTTGAATAAAGAATGAGACTCCTTTGGTGAAGAAACCTGTTAGAAACTTAAGGTAGTTTGTTGTGTAGAGTACACAAGGACATTAAAAGAAGGGGAGAACAACAAAATCTTATGTCAATATAGCTTCTTTGTGCCACACTTAGAAGATCCTTTACTTATTTTACTTAATTTCCCTTTCTTCTTACTTATATAACTACCCATTTTCGAATCAAGACAGACTTGACTGCATAGTTAAAACAACCGAACTCCTTTGTAGAATTCCAAAAAACTCTTGTTGCCATACTTTTAATTATCACTTTCATCTTCAATTTCCATTAAAATAGTTTCAGCGATATGCATGCAATGATCTGAAATTTAAATGCAATTCTTAACTTGATCTCACGTTAAAATGTCAAAAATTCCCAACGATATTAATAAAAATGTCCGTAACGAAAACTGATTTGGAAGAACTGATTGTGCAACATTTAAATCGTAGAGATGTTTAACTTCGGCTTAAACATGGTGGCTGCCAATAAGTACCATATAGCAAGTGGAACCCTTTTTGTGCAACAGCCATAAACTGCGCCAGCTGAACCAACACTGCTCAAGTTTATATAAAGGTATAAGAAGAGCCAACTACAAAAAAAAAAAAAATCCCAAAAATTACAATGCTCTAAGATTAAAGTTTAGGTATCAAGCAACTGTAGGGTATATAAAATACCGCCTTCCAACGTCCGCCTGGCTTAAGATTTTGCCGTGATACCCTCAACGATCATTGAGATCATTATCAACAGCAGCAACGACAAGGCAATTACATTAATTAATTAATATGGCTGCGAAATTGGCTTAAACCAGAAATAATTAAAAAAAAAAATACGAAAAAAATATTCGGTGCATCGGCTTGGGAAACAAGCAGGCAAAAAAAAAACAAAGTCAGAATGTGCTGAGTACCCAAACCAATGCAATTCTCAAGGGATTCGTAATGATCAAGCGTGCTGCTTAGCTACACTTGATCGAGTATGAAGTCAAAATCGATGGCAAGATCGATCGTGGGTTGTTTGGTTACCAAGAAGAGCATGAGACAAGAAACAAAAAACTAAAAAAAAAACCAAAAAACACCAATACGAGTTGCTGCATTTTTGGTGGAAATCACTTAAAGATAAATGGTTCAATCGATTTTTGTCACGTCACGACTGTAACAGCAGTAACAAAAAAAAAACAATATTCAACTACAACACATACAAGCATACAGAGAGCAATAAATGAAAAATACAGTTAAGATTGAAGAGTTGCTACTGATGATCTGGCTAAAAAGATTGGCGCACATATTTAAATCATGGCATTGCTGGAAAACTGATGGATTGCTGGCGTAGCATTAAAGAATCACAACTTTTAGTTTGAGAGCGACGAAAAAAAATTTCTTTAAATTGATCATGCCAGAATATGACAAACAAAAAATAATAAAAAGCAACATTGGTTGATCCTGTTCAGCTGACCAACAGCAGATGATCAACTTTAATAGCTGCGCATGCAAATCAACTTGGTAACTTCCAGTCTTTGCTGCTGGCTGTTGTTAACTGCCGTCGTCTGCGTCTCTCATTGATAAATTTCAAGTTAATTTATATTTTATTGCTCATCGTCACTATATGGCGGATAACGACTACAACAACAACAACAACAACAAAAAGAACTTCATATAAAAAATAACTTCCTTCGTAGCCAGAGCAAATCACGCAGGTATGCCGGCCGCGTAACGACTTGACTGAAGCTCGACTGACTTCAAGGAGCGCGTAGAAATATTATGATTAATTGTTAAATTTTCGACTTCAACGATTGGAAAAAATAAAGCACTGCATCAAGTTAACTGCAAAACTTGCTGTGTATATTGAGCACCAACTCACAGTGGTACGCATAAGTATTCCAGCGCTCAAAAATCTAGGCCTTTGATTGCAGTTAATTTCAATTTTAAGCGCATAACTTTCTTTGTGGATTTGCACGGATGATTCTACGCCGCTATATATATTTATTTATACTAGTATCGCCCGGGGACGAAATTCGCCCAATTTATTGATTACCTATTTATAATTATATGCGAGATGGTTCAAATAAGTTCGAGGCTATAACTCTTAATTGATTGGAGATATAAAGCTATTTTCTTAAAAAAAAAATATTTTTTTATTTAATTTTTTTAAATACAGAAAAACAACATTTTAAAAAAATTTAATTTTGTCAAAGAAATCATAGCCTTGATTTTTTTGCTGGCGCGGACAGTTTATTAATTTAGAGTCAAGACAAAATAAATTTACCTAAAATTCGGTACAGACTTTGAAAGAAAATCAAAAATGCAATTTTGGGTTTTTGTTTTTTTACAACAAAAATCATTTTGGTGTAATTTTAAAACATGGGGTAACCATCATGGTTACCATGCTTTAACATGGTTACCCCATGTTTTAAGAATAAAAAAAATTTGTGGTCTTTTTTTAAAAGAAATAATTTAAATATAAAGAAAAAAAAACGGTATTATTTTCAAAAGCTTTTGTAAGTTAATTGATAAGACTTAAATACAAAAAAGAAATAAATGAAATTTATTAACAGATGGCGGAGATATTGGCTTCCCAATTTAGAACATTGAATTTGCAACAGTTTTTTTCTCTCTCTTGGCATTTGGTTGAAACACACGCTAAATAACTAACGACAATATTAAGAAAATTTATTAAAAATACTTTTGGTAAGAACTTTGCTCTAATTTTTACCACATTTGAAAGAAAATTTAACAAACTTTCAGAAAAAATTAGAAAAATTGAAAATCCGTTAAAAATTCTATTAAGATATTGACATGGAAAGTCAAATTTTTTAATTCAAAACACATTTTTTTACAAATTTTACAATTGAAGAAATCATAAAATCACATTTTTTTAAAATATTGTTACTTTAAAAAAAAATTCAAATTCGACCAACTCAAGAACTCTCTTCACACCAAATTTCATATTAATGAAAGAGCAGATTTTTTTTCAAAAATTTAATTTCTATCTTAGAAGGTTGGATTTAATTTAATTTCTATCTTCGAAGGTTGGAAACCCCCTCTATCAGATATATGATTTATATATACATTCTGCACATCTGGGCAACATAACCTTTCGAATGATATGAGTTTAATTTATTTTGAATTTTAATTAATACCAAAAAAGCATAGGACAAACTTTAATGTTCATTTATTAATATATAAGATATTACTAGCGGATGTTACCGTTAATAAATTACGATTTTTAAATCTGCTCTCGTTTTAAGATTTTTTAAATTATCAAATAAATTTTTAATTTTGTTAAACTATCGTTCTTTTGGTGTTTTGCGCCCTCCCTCCGTCGAAAGTGTTTAGTCTAATTTCCGTAAAACAGTACCTGCCGGACATGATTACAAAAAAATTACATCTTCAACATCTCGATCTGACGTCTGGTATCTGAGGAAAATGATCAACCAGCTTGAAAAAAGTAATTTCGAGAAAAATGCATTTTAAATTTTTCTTAGCTTGCATTTAATATGCAATTTTATTTCAAAAAAATTCCAATTTTAAAAAATTCTTTTCGCATCGATTCGATTTTAAGATTTTTTTTCGTTCAACTTCGGTTTTGATCAATACTGTTCAGTTAACTTTTGTTCATCTTGAAATAGCTTCTGCTCGTATTTCTCAATTTTCTTTTTATTCGTTAGTCTTTGGTTCTTGAGTTCGTTTGCCTTCGGCTTATTCCTTGATTTTTGTCGAAAGAACTTTTAGGATCTATTTCTAAGATCTAGCTTACCAAGTTTCATCAAAATCGGTTCAGCCGTTTTGACGTGAATGAGCCAGACATAGTTGATTGAATAAAGCACCCTCTCAAGAAAGTTTTCTGAAATTTAAATAGCCTCAATTTTGTTGCAGGGTCAGGTTATTTTAGTACATACCAAATTTTAGTAAAATCGGTCAAGTCGTTTAGGAGTTATTGAGTCTTATCAATGCACTACTTAAAGCGCCCTCTTGCGCAAGTCTTTGGAATTTTATAAAATTTATGTTTTTTCTTGGGTGCAGCTGAACGTTCATACCAAATTTCATTGAAATTGTTGCAGGCGTTCAGGTGTTATTGAGTCTCTAAAACGCACTAATTAAAGCAAAGCGCCCTCTTACGGAAGTCTTTGGAATTTTGTATAGCCTCTGTTATCTTGGACGCAGTTGAACTTTCATACCAAATTTCATTGAAATCGGTCCAGGCGTTTAGGTCTTATTGAGTCTTTAAAACGCACTACTTAAAGCGCCCTCTTGTGGAAGTCTTTGGAATGTTTTATTTCGGAAGCAGTTGAACCTTCATACCTAAATTCATGGAAATCGGTTCAGGCTTTTAGAAGTTATTACAGAGTGCCACGCCCACATACTTCCGCCCACTGTTTTACATTCCCTATGTTCTTTCTCTCTATCAAACGTTGCTCTCACCTTAAAAGACTTGTAAAAATTTTGGTTTAATGCCTGACACTTGAACCACAGTGCAATATAGTTGTTGTTGTTGTTGTTGTCATCATACACTGGCCCCTGAAAAAATTCCAGCCAGGCGAGGAGGTAGGTACACATTCTTGTAGCCTGCCAAATGTTGCCCCTTTTTGATAGAATCTGTTTTGTTGAAAAATTACTTTTAGGATGTCTCGTTTCAAAAACATAATAAGATCATTTATAACACAGTTAGTTCAGGTTCTCACTCAGAAGCCGATTCACTCTTGCATGCTCCAAAGCACCTAACTTCTTCACTCTACTTTGTTGGAGCTTGTAGTGTTTGTGGCTTTATTCTTTTTGAACTGCGTCGCTGACTTCATTCGTGGTTATGCTTGATTAGATCGCTAACGTAATCAGAAACCATCATTTTTCTTCTTGACCATCTTATAGAATGTGTTCGTGTCCGTCCAAGCGTGTTGGCTTAATAATAAATGGCAATTAATCAGTAGCCAAAGTTGTAAGAAAGAACAAAAATAAACACTGGGCAGGCGCAAAATATTAATAGAACTATAGTAGATGGTAGATGGATGGATAGATGTATATAGCTGGTCATAGGCTGAGCGGTAAGCAAGAAGTAGTAGTAGTTGTTTGTTGGTTTGGGGGGAAGGGGGTTTTAATAAAGTATAAATGGCTTTTTAGTTGTTTCAATAAAAATATAAGTCGGCTTTTGGGCTCTTCATTAGAGTTCATTGTCTGGAAAAGTGTTTTTTTTTTTTTTATTTAATTTCTTAATTTTCCTCTTGCCTATTTCATGGCTAGATAAATTAAAAAATATAATTTTTGGTGCTGTCTAGATACAGTTAAGTTATTACTTTTATTACAGAGTTTCGATTATATTGGGAAAACCTTTACAATTTTTTAGACATTGTTTTTTTATTTTCAACCATGTCAGAGTCAATTAAAGAGCAAAATTTTAAAAACAAGGCAAAACAATAGATTGTTAATGGCTTAAATAGCAGAGAACGGATTAGGGTAATCTTTTATTTTAACGCCTTTTACGCATCAGCCATAATTCAAACGCTTAATCTTAATGGTTTTTAATGGAGCTTGAGAATATTCTCAAGCAGCTTGAAGTGTTAAAAAATTTGGTTGTTTTGCAGTTAGTTATTTAAAGGTTTTGATTGTTTAATTAAAATCTTAGAGAAATAATTTTTAATTACAACAAATTATTTTTAACAAAACTTAAGGATACTATTTAAAAGGGCTTGTTTCTAAGTTTATGCTTCAAACATTAGCTACGCAGCAGCTAATCTCTATAAATTTAAGGTTTCTTAAATTAATATTACTTTTTTATTGATAGTGATTTAAATTAAAAATCACAGCAGTCCAGTGTTCTTTCAATTTTAATTTAATACAAGTTACTATTACCTATTGAACCACAAGTGAAGGTTTGAAGAAAAATTTGAGAACAATTTTAAGATATCTTCCCCAAGAAACTAAGGGTCATAGCTTAAAACATAGCTTAAATGTTATGGCATATCTCGAAAATTTTATTTATAGAAGCGTGTTTGTCAAACTATTTTTTCGAACATCCTTTTGGTTTTTAATTATTTTTGAAAGTTTTTACCTTCAGCAAAATATCAATTTTGATTCTTTTGTGTAATCATTAACGAACAAACAAGTGGCGAACGATTCACAATGAGTTTCTATACAAGCGCCTTTAACGTTGCTGTATCTCCGAAAACTGTTCATTCCAGAATTCCAAAAGGATTCTTTGGAATTCTGGAATGAACAGTAGGTATGTTATTGTTTTGCGCATAAATAAACTTGCACTGCTAGTTTTGATCTACTATTTTAATAAAATTTTAATTCTATTTGTAGCGTATTTTTTTTTTTCGTTGTAATCTGCTGCAATATATATCATGTCAGCATGTAGCTGTCAGATTCTTAATTGCATCGTAACTGATTAATCAGATAATTTTGACAGTTTTATCATCTATCTTTCGCTTAACTAATTGCAAGAGGTGTGAAGCTCTTGTACTGAAAACAATGTAAAAAAATATTTAACAGTGCAGAAATCTGTAGATATAGATGGTTGGAATCCGGGAAGCTTTCATAAGGTTATAAATTGGTTTTTTTTCCGCTTAATTGCAGAACATTTTTAATGCACTACAGATGCATATGGATCAAATAATAGAAAAGCCTTTTGTAAGAATTTTCATTTATTTATTCATAATTATAATTATTATGTTACATAATATAGTAAAAAAATTTGTTTTTTTTTCGAAAAAAATTGCATTGAAAGTTTAATATTTTGACGGAGAATTACGTCTTGTAGTGCGGTCTGTATGGAATCGTTTAAACAGATTTTTTCAAGGCCATGAAACTTTTTTGACGAATACTTTGGGGTATGCCTACAGCCTCTCATATTCATCGTTCAAAAATACTATATATACTAAAATATCAAATATATCCTGCGCTGTATGAATATCTAATTTAGGATTTTGTCACTATTATATTTAAGTCACAAAATAGTAAAATATAAGAACAAAAATACGTGTTTTTATATAAAAAAATCAATCATCAGCTGCATCAGACAAAGACGTTGGCACATATGTTTTTTATGACAAGACAAAGATGTTTTTGAAAAATGGACATCATCTGCCCACGTACACGCCTACCTCCCATACAACGCGATAATTGAAAACTGCATAACTCAGCTCATAGTTAACCTAAAACAATAAAATTTGATATGTATGTGTTTTATACCAACACAAAGATGTCTCCGAAAAATGGGCGTCATCCGCTCACGGACACGCCCACCTCCCATTCAACTCCCAAAACTTGAAAACGCAATAAATAAGCCTGTGTTTAACCTACAGAGCTAAGATTTGGCACATACGTTTTTTATAACAAGACAAAGATGTTGGCACATATGTTTTTTATGACAAGACAAAGACGTTTTTGAAAAATGGACGTCATCCGCCTACGGACACGCCTACCTCCCATACAACCCAAAAAGTTTAAAACTCAATAAATAAGGTTTTGTTTGTCATAGAGAAATTAAATTTGGTATGTATGTATTTTATACCAAAACTAAGGTGTGTTCAAAAATTGGGAGTAGTCCGTCCATGAACACGCCCACCTCCCTTAGTGAAAGCATAATAAAGGCATTAACTGTGAGCTACAGGAATAAAACTTGGTATGTGTACATTTTTCTTCAACATTTAAATGCATATAAAATATAGGCTTCATGCGCCCACGGACACGCCCATTTACAATAAAAATTTTTTTGTTTTTGAAAAGTGGGTTTAGGGTATTTCATAGTCAGCCTAGACCGACTTTAGACTTTCTTTACTTGTTTTATTTTGAAATTAGTAGTAAAACTGACTAGCTCGCAAACTACATAAGTATCGGGCAGAGATGAAAGTGGCACCAATGGAAAGTGCGCATGAACTCAACCTATCAAATTTAACGAAATGATCGAAAAAATTTGACATGTTGCTTGTTTTGTTTTTTTTTGCTTGCTCATTTTATCATTTTTACTTTTTGGAGGGGTCGACCTCCGAGTTTTCTTTGTTTTGGTCTCGATAAGAAGTCCATAATTTAGTATTATTAATCTTTTTGTTAATTTTCGGAAGATCAATAAAAAATACGTGCAAAATGGTCAAAACGATCGCACCAAAGAGACAAACTTCCCTGCAGCGATGTGACATGGAGCGAATTCAATTGTGAATTATACCGATAGGAATTTCATTCCAGGCCGTTTGCATTCGTTGTAAGATATCGTTTGAAGTTTTCACGGTTGTTTGGTCGGTTTACTATCTCCAAAATAGTCTATATAGGGTAAAGGTCTGGGCATTGCGCTGGCCACTCCATGACATTAATCCTATTGTCTCTAAACAACTTTTTTATAAGCTTAGATGTGTGTTTGAGATCATTATCTGGCTAGAATGTCCAGCGCAATGGCACTTCGAATTCTGCAAATGGCCACATCACGGTCTCCAATATTCTTTTGTACACATATTGATCCATAATGCCATCAACACGATAAATTGGACTTATTCCTGCATTTGAAAAACATTCCCAGACCATAACATGCCCACCATCATGCTTGACAGTTTTGATGCTGTACGATTCTTGAAGTCGTCTTTCTTTGGGTCTCCTAACTCTGGTGATACCATGACAATGACCATGATACACTGACAATCAAATTAAATTTTTTGGACCGAATTCCATTATTCAATTGACCAATGAATATGATTTTTTTCAAATTGTACATGTATTATGTGATTCCCCTTTAATATCAAAGGTTTCCTGCCAGGGTGACAACAAGGTAAGCCAGTATCATCCAGGCGACGACCAGGTTCTTGAAAAAATTAGTAACTTGCAGTCTTCGGCAAGTTGTGGAGTAACTACTAACTCTGGGGTAGTTTTACTGGGTTGATCTCCACGGTGCTCCACAACACTTATTTTAGTATTACGATATCGAGATATAATTCACGCAACTGACGACGTAAGCACTTTATACTTTTCTAAAATATGTTGTTGGGAAAGTCCGCTATTAAATTACGATATCGATTTGTTTTTTGTTATGTTATGAAAAATTTTTTTTTTAAATTTATTTCAAAAGGTGATAAAGTTTATAAAAATATACATTTTTTAAAAATTTCCTCTTTGGGAAATTTTTCAAACCGAAAGAAATATTGTGTTTAACTTGTATATTCATTCAATATTTTGGATATAAGTGTGTGAATGTTGAAAATCTTTTGTTTTCTGATGTTCTCTAGCGATAATTTCCAGTAGTATATTAAAAAGTAGTCACATGACAATTGGATTTTTAATTTCGTTGTTGCTTAGAAGAGATTTCTGACGCGAAAAATTAGTTTTCAATAATTTCCCAATTTTGGGAAATTTTTCAAATTAAGGGAAATTTTTAGTTTTCTTATCAAATCAAAGACCTCATCGAGATATGAGTGTATTTATGTAAAAATGTTGATGATTTGTAATTTTCCTATTGAAATTTCCGTTCATACAGTGTATATTAAAATGAATCGCTTTGTTCTTATTATTTCTAAGACATTTGTGACATGAATAAGAAGTTTACAGAAATTTCCCTTTTTTGGGAAATTTTTCAAATCAAGAAAAATTTAAATTTTTCTTTTAAAATCAAAGAATTCATTGAGATATGAGTGCATTTATTTCAAAACCCTGTTGATTTCTTATGATCTCTCAGGATAAAATGCACTCATACTAAAAATTGATCATATAATGATGGGATTTTTAATTTTCTATTATTTGTATGAGACTTCTGACATGAACACTAAGTTTGCAGAAATTTCCCTTTTCTGGGAAATATTCAAATTCGATAAACATTTTTATTTTTCTAGTGTTTTTTATTTATATAGTTTTTTACTCATTGAAATATAAATGCATTTATGTTTAAATTTTGTTGGTTACTTATGTTCTCTTACCAAAATTTATATTCATGCATATTATACTAAAATTCGATTACTTTAAAGTGGAATTTTTTTTTTTGCTATTTGTAAAAGATTACAGACATAAAAAAACAAGTTTGTGAAAATTTGCCTATTTTACATTTTTTAAAATTTTTGGGAAATTTTCTATTTTCTATTAATTAACAATAATTTATTTAAATATGAGTGTATTTTTGCTCAAAAAATGTTGGTTTCTTATATTCTTTTACGAAAATTCTTCAAGTATATTAAGATTTGATCAGAAGGCTATGCTAATCTTAATTTTTTGTCATTTATAAGTTATTTCTGACATGTAAACCAAAGTAATAAATATTTCCCTTTTTTTGGAAATTTTCGAAAATTTAGGGAAATTTCCTATTTTCTTGTGAAATCCAAGATTTCATTGAGATATGAGTGCATTAGTGCTGACATTCTGTTGATTTCCCTATTTGGGAATTTTTGAAAATTTAGGGAAATTTCAAAATTTCTTGTGAAATCAAATATCTTATTGATATATGTTTATAAAAGTGCTGAAATTCTGTTGATTTCTTATAATCTCTTACGAAAATTTCACACGTTTAATAAAACTTGATCACAAGATTGTGGGCCTTTTAATTTTTAGTTGTTAAGAAGTAGTACTCCGACATGAACAATAAATTTTAAAAAATTTTCCTTTTTGGGAATTTTTTTAAAGTAAGGGAAATTTCATAGTTTTTTGAGAAATCAAAGTTCTTACTGGCATATGAGTATATAAGTGCTGAAATTCTGTAGATTTCTTATATTCTCATATGAAAATTCCACACGGTTAATAAAACTTGATCACAAGATTGTGGGCATTTATATTTTTTTTTTGTTCAGAAGTGATTTCTGACATGAACAATAAGTTTTAAAAAATTTCCCTTTTTGGGTGTGTAGTTTTTTGAAAAATCAAAGTTCTTACTGGCATATGAGTATATAAGTGCTGAAAGTTTGTTGATTGTTTACATTCTCATACGAAAATTCCACACGTTTAATAAAAATTGATCAAAAGATTGTGGGAATTTTAATATTTTGTTGTTAAAAAGTGATTTCTGACATGAACAACAAGTTTTCGAAAATTTCCCCTTTTTGGGAATTTTTTTATACTAAGGAAAATTTAATATTTTCTGGAGATATCAAAGTTCTTATGGTGATATGAGTGCATAAGTGCTAAAAATTCTGCTAATTTCTTGTTTTTTATAGCATCTATATCCACTCTTATGTCAAGAAGAGGGCACATGATTGTTTTCATGAATTGTATGTTCTACCTTCTACGAAAGATAATGTTTCTTTTTGAGAAATAAGAGATTTGCTCTTTATAGAAAAAAATATGGCATAAGTAAGGACAAGTCATTATGTTTCCTTAAAATTTTGTTCAAAAGCAAGCAGGATTAAGACAAAATTTTTTAACCCATATGTATCGCGATTGAATGACCGGATTTTAAAAGGTGTTATTTTAATGTTTAGTTTAGTTTATTAAGAAAACGGGTTGGCAGACACGCTTTTTTCTAATTATATTCGGGCAATTTGTTATCTGTCGTATTTGCGTAATGAGTAGCAGCACGTACAAGTATAACAACCACAACAACAGCAACAACTTTGAATTTGCTACCGCAAATCAAGAGATAAAACTGAATATTTGTGGCAAGAAAACATATTTAGACATATTTATACAAAGATAGAGCCAAGCTGCGTCTGCGCAGACTCTTTTGCATCTGTTATACTGATGATGTGAATAATGATGATGACGAAGACAACGACGACGACGACGATGATGATGATAATGATGATGATGATGAATAATCTCAATGCAATGCAATGCAAACCTGCCAGGCAGGCAGGACACACGAGTTAAGCAGCAGGTGCTAAGTGTGCAGAAATCGCTCAAATTGTGGCGATTGTGGTTGTGTTGTGGTTGTTCATAAAAACCAAAATAACACACCAAAAGCAAATAAAATCAAGATGCACATACAACTCAGTAAAACAACAGATACAACAAACAGAAGTCGTTATTCATTTTAACGCAAATAATAATGACGTTGCAACATTTTGCATTCGCAGCAACAGACAACAAGCCAAACAGCTAGCAAGCAACAAGAACTACAACGCCAGCAACAACAATAAAAACAACAACATCGACAACAACATTAACAACAGCATGAAGCATGAAATAACTAATAGATGCGTTGAATGCGCTGGGCCGTCTATATTCAGCAGATACAAAGTGTTGCTGCAACAAGGGCTGGGTTTAATTTTTTTTCATATTATTATGCATAACGTTGAGATTTTTGCTGCGTAGCATTAAGTCAAAGTGCAAAACGAAAATAGGCAAAAATGGCAAAAAATTTGTAAATCATGTTAAACTTGCCACTCACTGCAACACAAGCGAAGGTTAAGCAAAATGTGAGAGTTCCTTAAAGCGGTTAGCGGTTGGAGTAAGTTGATAGAAATCGTTACGTAACAAAATATCATTCACTCTCTCCATAACTCCAATTACTACTGGTAGTACTCCCCGCACACTTTGGGAAGACATTTGCAAGAGAAGTTGATTATGCGTTGCACTTGCGATTCGCCCAAGGGTTCGTTGGGAGATGTATCGCTTTTCCATTGCCCAAACGATGAATCTGCGATTCACGAAAAATTCTCAAAATCTTTTTTCGCTCATTCTGTCGATCGGAAGATGGATCTCATTTTGATCGCCCTAGCGATGAAGGCACAATTACAGACAGATTTAGAAAATGTTCCCTCATCCTTCATTCCGGGGATCTTTCGAAAATGGCGTTTTTAAAAAAATTTCAAAACCTTTTATTGGAATATGAAGCAGGCTCTGAAAACGGTTAAAATTATTCAAAAACTTAACAAATAAAAACAATCAATTGGGATAGGAAAATGTCTGTCGAGCACGCTCGTTTAAACAATATAACAACTTGTACCGTTCAACAAATCGCACAAAACCTCTCAAAACGATTCATTTGCCACTCTTTTCGGTGAATCGCTTGAGACTCTTTCGGCTGATTCGTATGCGACTCTTCGTAGCTAATCGGTTACGAAATCTCTCGGAAATTTATTGGCGAATATTTCCGGCGAATCGCTTAAGACTTTTGGTAGTTCGTTCGACTCGGCTCTTCTCAGTGAATCGCTTGAGACCTTTTCACCGCTAATCGTTTGAACTCCCTCTCGGCGATTCGTTGGCAAATCTTCCCGGAAAAAAAAAACTTCTACTTGTTTTTGCTACTACGATTGCCACTACTACTTTTACTACTACTACTACTATTACTTCTACTATTCCCACTGCTGCTTTTTCTACAACTTCTAGTACTACTGCTATTACTTCTATTTCTATCACTACCAATACACATAATTGTCAATTTTTACTTAATTTTCAGTGACGGGGTTTCCCGACCGCTACACTGTCTTTCGTTTTTGTATAATCTTTTGATTTCGATTTTTTGTTAAACTGTTAAACTAATAAAATTAAGAAACAAAAGTTATCAATTTTAAAAATAGAAAAATTATAATGTTTTTTATTTGTTATACTTTAAAAAAATAGTTTTTGGAACATATTCAGAGCTAAGCAAATATTTAAAAAATTATAAATTTTGTTAACAAAATGAAATAAAAAATTATGTCATTGTCACACCCTGTTATTCTACTTCAATTGTGTACATCTCAAATGAAGCATAATTTTTTGAAATTTCTGCGATTAATACTCAGTTTCTGCTGCTGCTGGGCTTGAAGCGCACCATGTTCTAAGTTCCAAGTACCTACACGCAGAGAAAAAAAACGTTTATCGCCAGTTTGCTGCAAATGAACTTCGTTTGTCATGCTTCAAAACATTGTTTGTAAACGTTTGAACAGTTTGCATAATAATGGTTAGTTGCGGGAAACACGTTATTTAGTTGCAAGAAATTAATTTTGTTTGTCATAAACGGCACTGATTTTTAAATTGCAGCAACCAAAAAATTTGTTTTTTCCAACTGAAAACTTCGTTTGCAGGAAAAAAAATTAATTTGTTACAAGCGAATTGTTCTCAACTGACAAAAAAAGTTGTTTGATTTCATTGATGAAAAGTGTTTAATATTTGCCATCAACGAAAAGGAAGTATTTTAAGATTGTGAACAAACAGACACACAACTGTGAAGCACATGCGCTGTCACACAACTGCTACACAGCTCGCTTTCGTTGATGACAAGTGTTAAATATTTGCCATAAACGAAAAAAACAAGAATGTGTTACAGCTTAAGTAAATAAAAAATTCATTCTAGACAATATCTCACAATAGCTCAATGAAAGCATGCTAGACTGGCACGCGGGAGACGTGGGTTCGATTCTTGGCTGTGTAAGTATCAAAAATTTTAATTTTATTATTGAAATTGTAATTCTGTTTCATTAACTGCTTGGTCAAAAGGAACCGTTAAAATAAGAATAATAAAAATAATAATAAAAAACATTAATTAAAAAAAAAAAAAATTTGGTGTTGCTGTTGGGACTTGAACCCAGGTCACTCAAGTTTCTAGACTCGAACGCCAGCACGCTCGGCTAAACTTGAACTTACAAAACAATGATAAAATTTCATTAAGTTCGATGTTTTTTTCGTTTCAAGCAAGAATATTTTTAAGTTGATGACAACTGAATACTCGTTTGCAGCAAATACAGTTCGCAAACGAAGTATAGTTGGTGAATTTTTCAGTTACAATAAACGAAAAATTTCTTTGCGTGTTCCTTCCTTCAACTAGCAAAGTAAACAACCAGGCAACAACAACAACAACAACAACAAAAATTGCCATCCGCAGGCTGCAGCAACAGCAGCCATTGTCGTTGTGAAAATGTTGCTGTCGCTTCTCGATTTTCGCACAAATTTTTTAGTTGTTCATATCCAGTCGTTGTCCACCTCGTATGTGGTGGCTCTACTTTGCTGCACGCTCTAATGGCGAATTAAAAAATAATAAATCATCGCAGTGTCAGAAGGCAGCTACAGCAGTAACAGCAGCAATGCGCAACATCACCAGCAGCAAATGCAACAGCGACAGCAAAACAAATGATGCAAAATAGCCAAGTTTAGCCCATTCAATGGAGCGATAATCCACTTAATTACCATGCAGTTTTGAAGTGAGTGACGAGGTGGTTTTATTTTCCAAAAATCATCTCAATTATTCAGTCACTAAACAGCAAAAATAAATGATCATGCAATATTCTACCTAAACCAACAACATCTAAGTTTGATCTTTCAGAAGAATTATATAAAAAGTATAATTTCTGCCTGTAAGTTTATTTGCAGATCAGTCCTTTGGTACTTTTAATGTTTATGTTTGCTAGAACAAAATAAAATTCGAGCGCCTATAAAACAATCACTTCCTAGCCAACAATGTATACAGCAAACACCATACAAGGTTGTCCACACTAGACATGCAGCTATGACAAACATGCTGCGGTTGCTAATAAAAAACAAAAAAAGAAAAAACAGCCAACTTAAAAATTATGTCCTAGCTGATGTTCATAATTTACGCAGGGAAGACATGAGAAGTCATGCTCGCACATGATTTGTTAAATGCGACACAACGAGTTATGAGCCTCAGCTAAGCACGCATGCGCAGCACTTCAAAGCGTAAAAAATAGTTTAAAAAAATAAACTAAACAAGGCTTTATGCAACGAACCTAACTCCAACGAGGATGTGGATTTAGACGAATGCTTAAAAGCTGATATTTGCCTAACAAAGCCAGACATTGCACTTTAAAGACAATGGCATAAATTCAGCAGAGAATGTATGAATGACGACAACAATCGGAAAACTAATAATAAAAACTAGCAGAAATAACTTCAAAATCCTTTTATTTCAGCAAAAACTTTAATTTTATTTTGACTGCATAAAATGTTTAAAATGCTTACATTTTATGTGCATCTCATTTGAACACACATTTGCTCAATTTCGTGACTATAACGCAGTAAACATGTTTTGCAAAAACCATCTAACCAGTACAACTTATCTGCTCAATCAACCTTTGCACTCATGCGGAGCGTGAAAATTCAGTAGCTGTTTTAATATTTAAATTGTGCTTGTGTGCAGTATCAAAGTTGCATTCATTTAACCTATTGACATTTTTATGGTTTTCGGTTTTTTTTTGTTTTTACTTTGTTTTCTAAATGAGCCATTTGCTTATGTCTAGTTAAAAAGTTATTACAAGTTATTCAACGCCAAAAATATACAGAAACTGCGTTGAAAATAATAACGGAAAAAATTTGCAAACATTGAAAATATGAATAACATGTTTAGACAGGGGAACTGTGAACTGATGAAGTGGTTTTTGTTTGTCAAACACTTGGCTTGGTCTGTGCAGTACACTGTAAAAAGTAAATATTCATATCAGGTGAAAAACTGTCTTAAAATAAGTTGCAACAGCATTAAGACGCTTTTGCTGAAATTACTTTTGTCTTTTTATACTGTAAAACAGCATTCAATGATGTCTTACTTAAAGGCAGTTAAATGGTAAATGCAGCCTTACATTCGCTGAATTTCAGCCCTTATCATAAACAATCTGGCCTGAATAGCAATACAAGCTATCTTAAATTAAGACTCATTTGATGAATTGTAGACATTTTTAATATAAAAACCAATTAATTTGTTTAAATTAAGCTAGCTTCTCTTAAAATCAACTTCCAAAAGCTGACTTCGAATATGCTTCTTTGGATTTTTAAGCATTTAAAATATTACAATTCAAACCATGCTTACATTCAGGCACAAGTTGATTTAAAGGCAGTCTTTAAAATACGCTTTACTTTTTAGAGTGTAGTACAATAATATGCTGTTCTGCATTCTTATGCAAAACGATAAAAAGCACGAAAGACCTGTATATAACAGTTCAAAAAATGGATTTTTTTAAGCAGTGATGAAAAATTTCTACACCCAGAGAAAAATGAGGCAAAATTTTTCAACACGGCTCCTGTCAATCTAACATGATCATTTTTATACGCAAAACAACAACAATTTTTAAAGATTAACACTGTATTATGCAGTGTTAAAAAATAACATGAGGAAAGTGTTAATTTGCTCATTGCATCAGCATATAAAAAGAAAAGACAGTGCGAATAATTTTGCCGTTGAGCGAATTAAGTGACAAATTGCCCCTTTTCTGAATGTCCTGTTCAGCAGAAGACATTTTATGTGATTTTCCGCTCTGCACAATCGTTCTTTGAACAGAGTTGAATTATTATGTAAAGTGTTCATTATTAACATAACTGATCGTGTTGAATTTCAACAACACGATTTAGTGTTAAAAAAGCGTTATTTTTACAGGATTTTTTCTGGGTGTACATTAAGCCGGATCGAAATTTAGATATGCCGGACACCAACTCAAAAGTTAGAGGAACTCTTAAAAATTATTTCTGCATCATTTTTTTTTTTTGGATCGGAGAAATCCCCATGGAGCGGTTTTGGTTCTCCTGAACCCTTTTTTGACCAAAAAATCAAGTTTTTTGCCTATAACTTTTTTTTTTCTTCAGAATGCATACCCAAGATAAACAAAAAAGTTAAGATTGTGATAGTACACAAATATTGGTTAAAAAAATTTTTGAAAGTTGTTGTCCTTACAAACTCTTTTAAGACCCCAAAAAATCGATATTTCATCATTTTCGAAAAGGTGTTTTTTTTAAACACCTATAAAATATTTATTTTTCAAGCAATTCATATGTATTTATGCTTAGTGAAAAGATATTGAGCTCTTCTTTCCATTGATATATCTTATGGTGTAATTTAACCAAAACTAAGTGCCACAATTATATAAAACCTGAGAAATTGATATTCAGAAGGATTCTTCAGCTTTATTATTATTTAATTGCCTTAATTACCGTTAGATTTTGACAAATCTTGGTATGTTTCAGTTTTTAGGATGATTTTTTTTTTTTTCTCCATACAAAATCGATACGGCTTAGTGTACATTAGACCGGATCGAAATTTAGATTCCGCCGGTCGGGGTCTCAAAAGTTAGAGGAACTCATTAAAATGATTTCTGCATACTTTTTTTTCAAATCGGAGAAAAACCGCCGAAGCAATTTTGATTCTCCTGAAGGTCCTTTTTGGTAAAAAAACATGTTTTTTGCTTGTAACTTTTTATTTTTCACAGAACGCATACCTAAATCTTCTTACATGTTAAACTTTTTACTCATACTAACATTTTGACATAAAAAAATTGTTAAAATTTTGTTTCATTATAACTCTTATTGACCATCAAAAATTTAACTTTTTGCTATTTTTAAAAAGGCATTTTTTTTAAAACCGCTGTAAAAGACACATTTTTTATTGGATTTACGTGGAATTATTATTGTTGGAAAGGTATTAAGTTCTTCTTTCTTTTTGTGTATCGCTTTAATCAGTAAGAAAAGCTTCGGCGGTTTTTCTCCGATTTGAAAAAAAAGTATGCAGAAATCATTTTAATGAGTTCCTCTAACTTTTGTGACCCCGACCGGTTGAAATTTTTTGTATCCATATAAGAATGATCCGGTCTAGTGTACATAGTTAATTATAACATGAGTGGTTTAATTTCATTTCACACAAAAAAATTAAATAGTTCAAATTCTATAAATATTATTAAGCAATACCATCATGCCCGTCATTAAACAATATACATCATATTAAACTCATCATATAACCAGCTTGAAATATGAGTACAATTTCTTGCATATAAATAAAAGTTTTTGGAGTTTAAGTCGTTAAAATAATACCTCTCTAGGATTGAGAGATTGAGATAATGTGATTGCGGTTTAAGTTAATAAAAAGATAGTTAAGTAGTAAGGTATATCTTCGGATTAGCCGAAGTTAAAATACCCCCACGGGAGATTCGCAATCTTCAATTGCAGCTCTTTTCATATGAGATATTAAAAAATTTACTATTTTGCTTTACTTTACTACTTTTTATAAAGTTTTTAATTAGGGGCTGTATGGGATGTGGGCGTGTTCTTGAGTGGTTGATGCCAATTTTTCTAACACGCCTCAATTTTGATATAATATACACAAGTACCCAATTTCAGGTCTGTAGCTTAAATATTAGCCTAATTATAGAGTTTTCAATATTATGGGTTGCATGTAGTGTCCGACCGAATATTCGGTTTCGGTTTCGGTTTCGGCCAGTTTCGGCCCTTTTAATCAGTTTCGGCTATTCGGCATCAATATGGCCGAAACCGAAACCGAAACCGAATATTTGATCGGACACTACTAATTCGGTTCGTACATATATTTCAATGGTAGATGTGAGTTCGCTTTCATCAATATTTTTAATGGTGTTAAGTAGAACAAAAATGTGAAATTCAGTCATTTGATTGACCGTGTGGGTTGGGTCCAGCACAAAACGATAAATGTAAATTTTTCTTAGATTATAATATTAAGTTATTTAACTTTAAATACTAAAAAGTTTCTGAAAGTGGTATTAAAATGATCTCTTTATTTATTATTTTAAAGTTGAACATTAATATTCAAACGGTCTTATTCATAAAAATATCTGAAAATAGATTTAAAGTGCTCAATAGTCAAAAAGCTTTTTAGAGATAAAATGCTTTTTAAAATTTTGTTATTCATAAAAATATTGTCTCAGCTTATTTGTTAAAATAGGAACCCTCTCAATTTGAAATGGGAACAGTGTCAAGAATGGTTTGTGAATTTGATAAATTCAATAATTTTTTGTTTATTTGTCACAATTTTATCAATATTTTGACATGCAAACAGTCAAAAAAATGTTTAATCTATGTTCTTCTCCGAAAAAATTGTCACTTATAATTTTTATTTTCAATATTTTGAAATGTTTTGCCATGTTTTCATACTTTTTGAAACAGTTTGAAGTATTTTCGACAATATTTGTACTCAGATTAGAGTAAAAATTTTAAAAAGGTTACTCATTTAAGAAGCCTTTATTATAGATTTTTGTCGTTATTGAACGTTTATAAATGCTGTTTTTGAAATTTTTTTTTTGTAAAGGCATTATAAGAAGCTCGTAAATTTTTATGAATAAAGGCAAAAGAATATTTATTGTTTATTTACGTTATTATAATTTGTTTCAATTGTTATGTTTTTGAAAGCTTTTAACAAAAAAATGAAAAAAATTAATTGTTTTTTAAAACAATTTTCATGTAACCATTCAGTTTCGGTTTCGGTTTCGGTTTCGGCCGAATATTACAAAAATGGCCGAAATTCGGTTTCGGTTTCGGTTTCGGCCAAAATTTTGGTTTCGGTCGGACACTAGTTGCATGTAAGGTGGGCGTGTTCATCAATGGATGATGCCCATTTTCCTAACTCATCTTAATTTTATTAAAAAAGAATAAATATCTTATTTTAGCCTATTTATATACATATATATTTATAACCTATTTTATATAGTTTGGGCTTGTATGAAAGGTGGGCGTGTTCGTGGGTGGATTACCCCCATTTTTCTAACACACCTGAGATTTGTTATGATTCTACAAATACCGAATTTAAGTTTTATAGCGTAAATATTTGCTTCTTTATAGAGTTTTCAATATTGGGGTCGTATGGGAGGTAGGCGTGGTTTTTATCCGATTTAGCCCATTCTCGAACTTGACCTCGTTTTTTTGAAAAAAAGCTTAAATATCGAATTTCAGCACGATAGCTTCAAAATTACGGCTGTAATCGTGTCCACAGACAGACAGACAGACAGACAGACAGACGGACAGACAGACGGACATGGCGTAATCAACTCAGGTGGTGATGCTGAGCAAGAATATATACACTTTTCTATACCTACCACGCCTCCTTATGGGTGTTACACACGTCGTGACAAAATTAATATACCCCTTACGAAGTACGAGTGGGGGTATAAAAATTACCATATCTATCATATCTATGGGTACCAGAATGTCCTCCTTTAAGTGCTAAATATCCTCATTTTAGTCTCAAATGACTTTCTTTTTACATATGAAAAATCTTTTGTAATTTTCTCTGGAACACTTCTTTGTCTAAATTTCCTTATTTGTTGCTATTCCCAAGACTTCCATTATTTAAGATTTTCATAAACTTTTATTAAAAATAATAATACAAATACTTACTATAGCACATCCATTTTATCATAACTAGTAGTATAAAAGTCATTCCTCAGACGGGTTGGAACTAAATATATACAAATAAATTTCGAATGCTTACCTCCAGACTGAATATTTTTTTGTAAAAAGTAAAATTTAGAAAGTTTGAAAAACACTGTAATAGCAAGAAACAGTTTGAGCTATATTGGTATCAGACAGATCACACCTGCTAAGCATCGTAGTTAGAACTCTCTTACCACTACAACCATCGATATTGATTCACGAAGCATACGACGGCATACATATAATACTGAAGGTTAATGGAATTGTAAACGCAAGCGAGGTGTTGACAATTGTCACCACATCTGTCAAGAATAACAAAGTACCAGGTCCAGATGGTATTCTAAACTGTTGTACCTTTGGGAAGGCATATTCACAGCTCAGTGAAAGACTCAGAGACTGGTGCTGATACCAGAAGCCAGTGATGGTGTAAGCTACCGACCAATTTGCCCGTTTACACAATCGGCAAAATATTTGAGTGACTTTAATACGAGCGTATAAAAGAAGCATTCCAAATAACGATAGTACTATATTATGGCCAGTCTGGCTTTCGGATATTGCACTAAGCGGCAGATACTAAAAAGATACTTCACAACTACTGTGCAGAAAACTATCGACACTTGATAGACAACACTTGATAGAGGAGGTGTGCAAAACATTTTTGCCTTGCAACAACCCTTTGCAGCAACATTTTGAAACCTTTAGGGAGCTAAGCAATGCTCCAATATTTAAAATGTGGCAGTACACCTACAATGTCACCAGTGGTGTTTCACATGGTTGTCTAAGTCCTAATCCTAACCATTGCGCAAATTTTTATTTTAATCATTCTCTAAACCAGTGATGCCCAGACAAATTATTTGAAGAGTGCT
Source organism: Tetanocera ferruginea (assembly GCA_958299015.1). NCBI lineage: Eukaryota > Metazoa > Arthropoda > Insecta > Diptera > Sciomyzidae > Tetanocera > Tetanocera ferruginea. The sequence goes on from OY282644.1 coordinate 105,616,350, forward strand.
ACAACAATTACAACAAAAAGCCAACAACAACAACAAATCTTTGGATTCGTGGCACAATAATTTTTCTAACAGCAAAAACACATAAAAACAAAAACGCGCATAAAACCTACATATGCGCCAGCGCAAAAGTTCATAAATATTGAACACACAAAACAACAACACGAA